>PVIY010009481.1:51183-72610 GCA_004026745.1 Myrmecophaga tridactyla | reverse complement strand
AGTAGCTGAAAGGAGCATCAGACACAAGGTTTCCACATTAGCAGAGTCTCATTGTGAAAGCTATATCATTGTTCAGTCATCATCAAGAAACATGGCTACTGGAACACAGCTCTACATTTTCAGGCAGTTCCCTCCAGCCTCTCTGCTACATCTTGAGCAACAAGGTGATATCTACTTAATGCATAAGAATATGCTTTAACTTTTGAGTGCATTCAGCAATGAGTGCTGTTTAGTAAGTTTGCAACAATTTCCTTGATCTTTCTGTGCATCATGGTGTGATTTTACAGGTTTAAAAATGCCCTTGTCTGCCTTTGACATATAGTTGTTTATTTTTCATTTGCTTGGTATTTCCTGTTTAGATTTCATCTACCTCTGAGGGTTCGTCTACTGAATTAGCTGGTCTGACTTGTGGCTTCTGGAAAATTAAAGGAGAGGGGTGTTTTGTGCTGCTTATTGAGGTGGTTCAAGTAGTATGGCCTTCAATTTATGGCCAACTCCCATCAAAGTGAAACCTTTACTTTCTAGCTTCAGTGAAGCAAATGGATTTTGGCAGGAATATTGGCATTGCTCTCAAGATGGTTTAAAGATATTAGGTAAATTTGTTGCTTAGCTTCCTTGAAGTAAAATTAGTCCTTATAAATGATTCTTTTTCCTGTGACACTGACAGCATTAATACCTTCAATATTCTAATGTCAGCAATCATTTAATATCAGTTTAATCATTTTAATGGTGAATGCTGGCCTCTTAGCACAATCATTTAAATATCACCAGAGAATGGGTTGATTATTCCTCACCAAGTAGATTCATTTTAAAGTCAAGAAAATCCCATCACCTGTAGTATCAGATATGTCATTTATGTTTTTTGTTTAAAATCAAATAATTATAACTTATTGTCCTGATGCTGAGATATGATCTATTTTGACTTATTTTACTTCTTAATATAATCTTAGAAAGTCTTCTTTGCAAATTGGATCTTTGGAAAATGAAAACAGTCCCATGTTTTTCTGATTCTTACAGTGCACCTAAAATATAGCACATTGCATCTAAATTTTAATTTTCCTGGAAGCAGGTTTCCACGATTAGATTTGTTTTTATGTGTGATACCCTATTGTAACTGTATCAGAGTTAATTAATTGAATGGGATTTGTCAGGTTTCTGGCATATTTTGAAATAGTAATTCACAGGAGCATGTAAATGTTTTATTAGATACAGAGGTACAAATGCATGGTGCAAGAATCATTTGAAAACTCCTAATGGCATACTGCATTTTGGAAGTTACCGGTGGATGTTGATCATCTATGGCTGGGCTTTTGTGCACATTTTTATGCATAGCCTGTGCATATTGTGCAGGCTCTATGTTTGCAGATGATCCATAGAAACACAAACAAGGAATTGTAGCAGCAGTATTTCATTCCTAAAGCTGAATGATGTCAGGCGTTAATTACTGAGGCGAACATCTGGAGTGGTTTATTAAAGGGAAACCTGCCAAGATTGTTAGTGTACACCAAATAGTATTATCCATATGTGCCGCTTTATTGACAGGGAATGTTGGGGCGTGGCAGGAGGAAGGGAAATGAATAAAATCTAGGAGAGGATCACCACTAACACATTTTCTTCCCGGAGCTGATTTTAGTTTAGCCTGAAGGAGCAATTAGCTAGAAATTTTCAAATTTCATGAGTATCACCCATCTGGAGGGTTTCTAGATATACTAGTCAGTACCTGGCTGCTTGGTTTCATCAGAGTTAAAACATACTCCTGCATGGTGGTCCTGTTGAGCTTTTTTCTTTTTAATGTCCTCTGAATCCTAGAAAGAATTTAAGGTTATTTAGTAACAGACAAACGATTAGCAGCTATTAATCGAAGGCCTCTTGCATACTCAATCTTATTGAAAGCTTGCTATACACACTTGAGTTTAAAAACATGATCCTGTCTTGCAGGGTGATAGGATTGATAAAATTGTTGGGATTATAAAATTTCTTGGAGGAATACTGAATTAGTGTTCACCCTTTTCCTTAGCAGACAGCTCTCAAGTTGAACAGAGCATGTTAAATCAACCGATGGTTTCTTATCAAACACTAAGAAGTTCAATTCTTATGAATTCTATAGTTTAATAATCTTGTCATTCATTTAAGTAGTCGCCTAGAGAGGTTAGTCCAAAATGGCATGTGTGTAAGTTTGCTAAAGCTGCCAGAATGCAGCACACCAGAGATGAATTGGCTTTTTTTTTTTTTAATTTGCATATGGGCAGGAGGCACCAGGGATCGAACTCCAGACCTCCAGCACGGTAGGTCGGAGCTCTGCCTGCTGAGCCACGGCAGCTGCCCTGAATTGGCTTTTAATAGAGGATTTAGTTAGTTAAAAATTTATAATTCTTCAGAGGAAAAGTAACTAGCTTTCATCTGAAGTTCTCCATCACATGGGAAAGGCACAGGGTGTCATCTGCTGGCCTTCTCTCTTGGCTTCTGGGTTCCAGCGGCTTTCCCCGTGGTGTTTATTTCCTGCATCTCCAAACACCTGGGCTGAACAGCAAATGCTGCAATGAAGTATGCTGAGCACCTGAGCTCTCGTCTGATGTCTCCCTCTCTTTTAAGCCTCCAGCTAATTAAATTAAACCTCACTCATTGTGGAAGCACACCCCCAGGCTGACTGCAAATGTAATCAGCCACAGATGAATTTCACATACTGATGATTTAAGTTCACAGAGATGAAACAATGGGGCATCATCACTGGCCAAGTTGACACCTGAAACTAACTACCTCAGCATGGAGAATATGGTCTTAATTACATACAGGTAGAGGGTATCATTCATTCTCGTCTATGTTCTGTATAGAGGAATGGGGTGGCGTGAGGGCTGATGTGGATTTTTGAAAATCACACTCAGATAGGTTTTGATCAAATGGAGAAAAATGTGGTACCCAGAAAATGCTCTTCATTTCTGCTCTGTGCCATCCCTTGTGCCAGGTGCTGAAGACTGAAAGGGGAATGAGAATTTCTCCATCCTTCGGTTCTCCTGAACTGAGAGCAATTGAAGTGCCAACAAATAATGTCAGAACTATTTCGTAAGTTTCATGGTAGAGGTGCATGCAAGTTTGGAGGGAACCCTGGGGAAGAATGAATGCTCTGATGAGCTTATTGGGTAAACTTATGTGTACATGTAAATATTTATAGTTAGCCAAAGCATGTATAAATGTTTTCATGTGTCTCAATTACATATAGTGCTGTAGCAAGAGAAAATTGCTAAGATCTTCTGATCTTAGTGGTCACTTGCAAGGAAGAAGTTCAGAGATGTAAATACACACAGTTAAAAAGGCACCGAGTCAGGACATATAGCTGTGGTGATGGGAGCATATGGAGCCATCATGGGTATTTTGTCATGCCTAAGAATGGGTGTATTTTTCTGAATCTCTTTTTTTCTTGTCTCCTGCTGCTTCCTTCCACACATTCTCTCCTCTCCCTTCCCTCTTCTTTGCTTTTATTCCTCCCACTGGTTCTTGTTTTTTTGCTTCCTTGTAACCTGAGAGTTGAACTGACTTTTGATCAAGCATTAAAGTAAGACAAGAAGCGAAGCTACTACACAATCTGGCATGAAGGAAGATTCAGGATTGACTATGTGCAGATGGATACATAGTCGTAGAATGTAGAAATATGGCCAGAGAAATCAGAGCACTGACTCAAGAAGAGTTTTTCTTCTTGGAGTAGGCTGGTATAAGGGGGTTTATTTGCATTTCTTGGATTAATAATGAATTTGAATATCACGTAAATTTTTATTGTTCATTTGTGCTCCTTCTTTTAATATCTATTGCCCAATTTTGTGCTTCGCTGCTTTGATTTTAGTAACTGTTTGGCTCGGCTTCTCTAAAGAAGAACATTAGAATTCCCTGTAAAAGAACTAATTACTTGGTATACTCTTTGTGACTACAAGTAGCATGACATAAAGAATGGCCTTGGCAATACAAAATCGCCTTGGTAGGCTGAGGACAAAATAAGACAAAATTCAGAATTTCCTGAATGCCCTGCTTTGTTGATATTGGGTAATCAACTGCAGGGCATGAGGTAGAAAAATATGTTCATGTTCTCTCTTTTCTGCTGCTACTGAATATCTATCAATAATATGTTAAATGACTTAGGAGGCAAGGCATCTTTTACTTGGTGTTTTTTCTGCAATAGCTTTTCAGAGAAGTAACTTTTGGCTCAAATTCTTCATCAGCTTAATCCCAGGATTCCCCTGCTTTACTTAATCAAATTCAATAAATATATATTATTTATTTAAATACCTTGTCTGTCCAGCATAATGATATAAGGAAAGAGATATATTATGTGAGTAAAATTTTCTTGGATGACTGAAATATATCTAAGTATAAAAACTTTTGTACTATAGCCATATAATGGGAAAATTGCCTAAGATATATTATATGAGTCAGTCTTCTAGGATCTTAGTGCCATCATTACGTCATCATGGCTATATATCTAGAAGTGGGCACAGAGTACACAAATCTTTAGCTTTAGTAGACACAATCAAACGGTTTTCCAATGTGATTGTGCCAGTTTCACTCCCTCAATTGTACTAGAGTATCTTGGTTTCCCCATATACTCGATAATACTTGATCTGCCTTTTTTTATTTTACCCATTCTGATGGCTGTATGGTATTGTCATATTGTGGTTTACAATTCTCTGATGTCTAATGAAGTTCTGTTCCTTTTCATATATTAGTGTCCATTTGGGTATCTTTGGGGGAACGGTCTATACAAGTCTTTTGCCCATATTTCTCTTGGATTATCTGTCTTTTAAATATACATTGGTGATTTTTAAAAAATATTCTGGATGTAAATCCTTTTATATATTTCATGCTAATATTGTTTTCCATTTGCTGGGTTCCTTTTCTTTCTCTTAATAATATCTTTTGAGAAACAGAGGCTGTTAATTTTAAGTCCAATGTTTCAGTTCACCTTTAGTGGTTACCATTTTCTGTGGCCCATTTAAGAATTTTTGCCTACATCAAGTTACAAAAATATTCTCCTTTGTTTTCCTATAAAAGCGTTATTGTGGGGTTTTTTTTTTACTTCACTTGTATATTTTAAATCCATCTTGAATTGATTTTTATGAAATTATTTTTGTGAATCAAACTACCAAATGGCCATTCATTTGACCCAGCAACATTTATTGAAAAGAGCATCCTTTCCCTCATTGCACTAACAGTGATTTTACTGCCTTTGTAGTAAAGGATATGAGGGTTACAAACTCTTGTATCATGAAATTTGGTTTATGAACAATGTATAGGCTAGAGCGGGCCATAAGAGTAGTGGATGTAAAAATGTCTCTTAATTATCACGAAATTTGGTTTATGAAAAATGTATAGGTTAGAGTAGGCCGTAAGAGTAGTGGATATAAAAATGTCTCTTATTTTTCCATTCCAACATGGAAATTACAGATAAAAATATTTTATAATGATCAATATATAGCAGAGATTGAAAATAAGGAAAGAAAATCTCCTGATGCTAAAAACAAAATGAGGACCCTCAATTGTGAGTAGGAATTGAATCCTCATGGCTAATGAGGATAACTGGTCCAGATAAACCCTCTATGTGCTGACGTTTTAATACCTTGCAGAACCAACTGAGAAGGAACAGGAATGAATTGGGCTTCTTGCATAAATCCAAAAGAGAAGAAAGTATTTGACAAAACTACATGCTAAAGAATGAGTTGCAGAAGCTAGGGTACTAGGCAGTCCTGTAAACAGGACAAAGCATGGGCTACTGGATCTCTTAAACTGTGCAGTGCATGGGTTTGGGCCTGAATTCCAACTCTAATCATACTGTGGAAGCCTTTGACTAAGAAATAAAATAAAATCTTATTTGGTACTCTTTAATCACATTGGACTTAGGTAGAGGCAACCATAAAACCATTCTAAAAGAATGTCTCTCAGGGTCCCAGCAGAAGATAATTTCTAGTAAATATGAATTCATAGTAAAAATTTATAAGGTACATCAAGAAGAAAGGAAGGGTAGTAAAAACTCCAAAAGTGAAAAGACTGATTATTTACAAAAAAACTTAGTCAGGCTGGTTTGCAGACTTTTCCTCACTGACAATAGATGCCAGAAGACATTGGAACTTAAAGTACTTAGAGAAAATAAATGTTTACTTAAGATTTCTATAACAAGATAAATTATCATTCAGTATTAAAGATGAAATAAATGTGTTTTTTTGGCATGGGCAGGGTCCAGGAAATGAGCCTGGGTCTCTAGCATGGCAGGCAAGAACTCTTCCACTGAGCTCCATTGCCCGAAATAAATGTATTTTTGACATGAAAATTACTGTGAATTAATTTGGGGGGGGCAATTATTTTTCTTTAAAATTTTAATCTGGCTCAAGAGAGGTATCTGTTTCAAATAGGAAATCATTCAAAATGTGTTGGAGGCCAAGATTCTGGTGTAGGGAAAGAGACATCCCAATGCAGCAAAATGCAACCCACACCCCTGCTCTTACCAATGAGAAGGGAAAGTTGCTTCTACCTTTTAATGAGAATTAACCTGGATATAGATAATGTGCAAACTGAGAATGTTGAGAGTATTGGAAATGAGAATTTAAAACAGAAAAAAATATGGTAAGGAACTATAAATATATTAGTCTTCTGGTCTTTTAACTTTCCTAGAAAATATATTTTTAAGAATGACCATATAAAAATGTTTCAAGATGGGGTTGGATGGGTGGGTGTAAAACAAATACAAAAGCTGACTTTAAAGGCAGTAAATTTTAGAACATTGATATTTGGTGTCTCTTAATGCCTGAATTTCTTTTGGGGATTAATTATGGTATCAATTAAAAAAAAACTGTCTCATGTATGAGGGAGCTTTTATAAACTTCATTACAGGAATATATAAAGAATTATTAATTACTTGAGTGTACCCATTTCATTTTAATTATACAAGTTAAAACAGTGAAAGAGAGTAAACTATTTTATTAATCACCTGTAGGCTTTTTTTTTCAATGAGGTAGAAACTTTACATTCAGGTCTTGAAACAAAATATATTGACATACAATACCAGCTATATAAAATTATACTGTGCAGTTCTTTACAAGATGTGTCCCATATTGTCTGTGAAAACAAAACGATCCGTCAGCTATGGTGGAGTTTAATTCTTGATTGGGAAGCCCAAAACTCGTGCTAGCTTCACTTTTTCCAATAACTGGATGTGTGGTTTGGAAAATCCCTTAACCCCGTGGAGTTAAATTTTTTCTGTATTGTGTGAAAGGGTTGAATTTATTACTAGAGGATCCTCGAAGTCCTAGCTACTGCAATATTCTATTTCTGTGTTCAGACAGAATGATCCCCAAAGGCAATACCATTTCTATTGACCTCAGTGTTTGATCAGGAATTACTTTAGCACTGCCATATTGCGGAATATGCTACTTAAAAGTATTTCTGATTATTTATACCCTATTCAAAAACATGAGTTTGACTCTCAAAATTTTAAATACTGCAAAAATTTTAAATACCATGACTATCTGGACTATAGAAATACAAATTAAACAAGGAATCAAGAATATATATTTTTGGTAGTATACCTGACTTTTACAATATCATACTGAGACCCTTAACTGTAACCAAATAATGTTTTCCAGTAGGTGTTTAGCTATACATCAACTCAGTGGACAATTCATAAAGAGGATAATTGAAGGCTAGAAAACCCTTACAAAAGTGAATCAGCTTTTAACTTCATATTAAATTATCCTTTTTGAAAAGGTTGAAAACTATAATCAAGTTCTTTCTGTGTAATTTGCTATAGATTACTACTTTAGGAGAATAACATCCTTTGTTAAAAAAGGCTTTTGTATTATTGGCTTAAGGTGTCCCCTCCTCTCAGTGAATTAAAGCTTTCAACCTGCTGTTACAGGCCCTGAGATTCTAACCTTAAAATTTTTACAATGAGAGCATAATGAGTGTTGAAACTGGTGTAGATTGTTTAAAATAGGCTTAGATTAGCTCTCTGTTGCAGCTCTTGACCTCCAAAGAGAGAAAAGAAACCAGTTGCCTAGAACAGAGATGGATTTTTTTATCAAATGCTTAAAGCTTCAATTGTGCAAGTGGCGTCTATAGTGGCCACAGCTAGATTTACTGTAGTTCTCGAGTCCACTTATCAGATGTGAAAGTATGAATAGTCTGGCAGCAGTAATGCACCCATTGGGTATTATAAACAACAGAGAACAATATAATAATCAATATGTATATAGAAGACTTAGGAGCTTAAATATGCTCATTTGTACATTTATCAAAATAATACTACACGTTATGTGTTAGCCTTCTGTATTGAGTGTGACGAATGCAGCCAAAACCACTGCTTTCAGAGTTTACAAGACCTTATTATGATTCTCTTTTTATTCTAAAGTTTATTCTGAGTTCTTTGACAAAATTCAACACCTATTCCTGATTAAAAATAAAACTCAATAAATTAAGAGTTGGTGAACAATTCTTTAGCAGTAGGTAAAATTAAAAAAAAAACAACAAACTGCAGACACAGGTGACCATCTTAATGGTGAACTAGTAGAGGCATTTTCACTAAGACCCCAAAGAAGGCAAGAATGGCACTATATTCTCTGCTGAATAACCTTATAGTGGCAGTATTAGGCAATGAAATCAGAGAAGGAAGAGCAATTAAAGGCATCAGAATTGTATGTGAAGAAGTGAAACTATCTCTTTGTATGTGACAATTGGAAAATCCAAAAGAATAAGAAAACAAATACAAGGAATAAAAATATTTAGTTTAAGTATATAAAATTAACCTGCAAGAATAACTCGCCTTCATATACAAACATTAACCAATCTTCAAATGGAAGAGAAAATCCCATTTATGGTAGCAAGGACAACAATGCAAATAAAATACTTAGGAATGATATTAAAAGTATATATGTAAGATTGATGTAAGGGAAAATTGAAACCTTTCCCCAAAGACCCTAAAGTAGACTTGAAAAAATAAGATAGTTATAAGTTGTTCTTGGATAGGATGGTCTACTGTCATAAACATGTCAGTCATCTCCAAGTTAATAAATTTAATGCAATACTAATGAAGTTAATTCTGATCTTGACAAACTCATTCTAATTTTCATATATAGTAATAAACGTACAAAAATATCTTGGAAAGCCTGCAAGAAAAGAGCAATGGGGGATTAATTTTATCCAACATACATACTCTAGAGCCTCAAAAATGAAACAGTGTGGTGATTGCACACATGGAGACCTCTGGGAAGAATTTAAAAATAACTCAAGAACCCATGGAAATTCAGTATGATAAAAGTGGCTCTCAAATTGGTGGAAAAGATTGACTTTTAAAAAATGGTGTCAAGACAACTAGATAATCATTTGACAAATGACAAAATACAATTTATATTTCATAATGTACACCAGAATAAACTGCATATGGGGTCAGAGATCTAATTTTTTTGGGGGGGGTGGGGGGCATGGTCCAGGAATCGAACCTGTGTCTTCCACGTGGCAGTCGAGCATTCTACCACTGTCTGTGCACCCAACAGAGATCTAATTGTAATAAAAGTGAAGAGTAAAGGAAAAAAAAGGAAGACATACTCAATAAATGAAAATGAAGAGTAAAATAAAACAAAGGAAGAAGGAAGACATATATGTATGCAGATAAAACATGGGTGAATTCATGTATAAACTGGATACAAAGATTTCTACCAATGACTAAAAACCTAGATGTAATAGAAGATGGTAGAATTTGTCTATGCTAACATAAAAATTAATTTAAAAAGACATTTTTTCGGGACAAAAACACACCATAAGCAAAATCAAAAGACAGATAACAAACTGCGAGAAAATATTTGTAACAAAACCACAAATAATAGGTGATCTCCCTAATATTGAAAAACTCTTAAAAATAAAATTAAAAAATAAGACCAAACACTCAGGAAAAAACGGCCAAAAGGCATGAACAGACAGCTCATAAAGAGGGTTATACAGATGGCCCTTAGACTTGTGAAAAGACCTTCAAGTTCATGCATAGTGAGAGAAACACAAATGAAAGCCCCACTAACACACTGCTGATCTACTCAAGACACTGAACCAACAATTAACAACCTTACAAACTAGAAAGTACCAGGCCAGATGGTTTCACTGGTGAATTCTACCAACATTCTAAAGAAGAAAGTGTATCAATGCTATACAATCTTCTAGAAAATATCTAATCTTACAACTGCTTATCCTGCCATTTTGGCCTCCTGGGAATGCGTTTCTTCTTCTCCATTTTATTGCATGCCTGAGTTATGATATCTGCTCCCAGAATCATTTCAGTTTTCTCCTCATCTGTTTTCCTGCCTCCCAGTTAACTCCACTGCTCCCAGTTTACCCACTGTTTTGCTGCCTGAGGAAATTTTAATCACCTGGAATCTGGCCTTGACACTGTCCTACTCTTAACATTTCCCAAGCAGCGGTCCACATGGTCCCATAAATATTCCTCAGTGCCACGTTCAGCCTTCCTCTCCTGGCCTGTCTGCTTCTGCCTGCCTCTGCTTTCCCCCTCCTGTGGGAGTTTTCTGCTTTTCCTCATGCCTTTGTGGTTTTCCTCCTGGTCACCTCTGCCTGCTTGACCCCCGTGGTCCTGCCCACCCTTCATGCCTCAGGATCTCTCATGGGCAGGATTTGGGGCATGCGTCTTGGGGCAGGTTTCCCTCGGAGGAGGCAGTATGTCTGTATCTGGATCCCGTGCCTTGCACCATGTCTGGAAACCAGGTCAGCCGTGACAATCCGGCTGCCATTTCACAGCCCTGGGCCTCCATTTATGTTAGTGGATGACGCCTTCTTTCTCAGGAATCTGGATGAGACTTGCCATTCTCCACAATTCCACACTGTGAGCTGTTACTTCCCCATCAGAAGATTTGCCATCTTGATTCTAGAGAAGAGTCCATGAACAGTTAGATCGATCATAGAATTGCATCATTATTGATAATTAACTTAGGTAAATTACCAGAATATTTAATAATTTTTTTCTTTTTCCCACTGTTTCACTTAATGTAGTAACCCAGGATGAGTGTGAGATGAGAAATATGAATCATCTCTCATTACTTGGTGGTGTCCACAAACCCATTCGTCTTATACTTTTTGTGTGGTTTAAGGAATTTTTCAAGGTCACTTTTGGTTAACTACAATTCAAATTCAACCCTTGCTTCAAACACTAACTCCGTGGTAATCACAACTTGTTAATGAGTCTTCTCTATCATTTTACTTCCTCTTCCTTTTCCCCCATTGATTCAACATGTATTGAATACCTTCTAGTTTCCAGACGTGGCTGCTGGGCTGCAGAGACTGATTCACAGCCTCTGACCTGTGGGGAACTTTAAAGACCAGGAAGGCATTTAGATACCTCAGGTCAACAGTTATGTGAGGATGGCTTGATGCCATGATCGTGCTGAGGCAAGCCAGACTGGTAAGTCAGGAAAATCCATTTGAAAGAGGTGACCCAAAACCATACAATGTGCTAGAGCATTATGTGGAACTAGCTTAATCTCCCAACCAGCATGGAGTCCCTGTTGCCTGGTTTATAAAGCAGGATGAGCTAAATAGGTAGGAGGCCATCCGTCACGAGAAGACACTAAGAATTTCCATAGCCTTAGGACTCAATCAGACCTGGAAAGCCCATAGCTTCAAACCCACAAGTTTCAATCCTTCCTCATCAGAATTATCTTTCCCACACATAGTTGGTACCCCAAACTAATTACCTACAAAGTAAGTTCCATTCACTTAGCTCTGTGCTTAAGTCCCAGATGAAATGTAGCCTTATCTCTTATTGCTTCCTAACCTGTATTCTTTAGCAATTGACATTGTGTTCAATGTCTAAGCTCTGCCCCCACCAGCATCTAAAAGTGACCTTGTTTCTGAATTCCTGTTGACTTACTATTTTGAGAAACTCACTCTAATGTATTTTTTAGTATTCAGTAATTACTTTTAGAGTTGGAGTGGGTTATGATATAAACTTCTGGAGAGCAAAAATTCCTGGAGATGAAGTATTATGTTTTGCACATGGATGTTATTCAGTACTTATCTGTCAAATGGGTAGCTGTAACCCTCCTCTGCATTTTCTTTCCAACATGCTTATATTCTTGTATGCTCTTTATAAAGCCTGTTCTTATGATTTTCTCTTTTAATCAACCAACATGCTGGGAATTGCAGATAAAAAGGCAATTGTGATGGTTTCTCCTATTGGAATAGTAGGGTTTTATTTGTTTTACTCTGCTTTTTATTTTAACATAAAAAAATCAACAACACCATGGATCCAGTACCTGATTTAAATATGGCAAAGCCTACAAGGCTCAGCCAAATGGTGAGTCTTATAAAATGAAGACGGATTTATTTTGTCCATTATCACACCTGTGGACCACTGACATATTGCATTATTCCTGCACCATTGGTTTTGCCACAAGGATCAATTACTTGACCTTGCCTGAAAATATTTTTCAGAATCTAGCTGTGGACTATTTTTTCTTAACTCCATTATAGTACATAGGACTTATATAATTCCCAGTGATCAGAGTACATACATGTGAATATATTTAGCAGTAAGGCTGAAGGCAACTTATGGGTCACTGCAAGACAGAGAGATTAGCAAAGATTAAAGAACGTGGTATTAAAGATTTGTAGGCTGCTCCTCATAAATATATATTTTTTAAAATAAACCTTGAAATTCATAGGGTGATGAGATTCTGGGTCTTATTTTTTTATTTTGAACTATTTATTGTTATGAAGCATTATTCTCTTTTTAGAAAAATAAGAATTTATGAAATAAAAGAATCAGTTTCTTTAAAATTGTTCTTACCAGTTAAATGGGCTGGCAGTATTTTAGAGTTTTGTGCATCCCTAGATTCAACACATCCTAGTGATTTATTTCGACTGCGGCATTCCATCTATGGTAACTTGTGACATAGTTTCAGCTTCTCTCTGAATTTGCAGTGACTGGAGGTCTTCAGTAGTGAGACAACTTACTGTAGTTATTTGCTGGGCCTAATATTTTACTTTATATTGGCGAGATGAACTTTCTCACTCTTCTAAGCATTAATGTTTAGATCTGCCTTCTGAAATGATACAGATTTTCTTATTTAAAAAAAAAAACAGCTTTATTGAGAGAAAATTCACATGCCAAACAATTACCCATTTTAAAGGCTACAGTCCTGTGGTTTTTGTGCATTCAAAGAGTTGAGAAACCCTTACTGCAATTTCATTCTGAAACATTTTCATTACTTTGAACAGAAACCTTGTATGCATTAGCATTCATTCTCCATTCTATCTCTATGCATTTGCCTATTCTGTGCATTTCATATAAATGGAAACATACAGTACATGGTCTTCTATGCCTAGCTTCTTTCATTTATTTTAATGTTTTGGAGATTCATCCATGTTGTAGCATGTATTGGTACCTCATTACTTTTTAGGCTGAATGATACTCCATTATGCACATATGCCGTTTTTATTTATTTGTTCATTTGTTGATTGATACTTGGGTTGTTTCCACTTTGGGACTATTGTGAATAATGCTGCTATAAATATTTGTGTAGAAGTTTTTCATGGATGTATGTTTTCATTTTATTTGATTATAAACCCAGGAGTAGAACTGCTAGGTTGTATGATAACTCCATAACTCCATGTTTTATCTTTTCGAAGAACTACTAAACTTTTCCAAAGCAGCTGCACCAATTGACATTCTACAAGCAATGTATGAGGGTTCCAGTTTCTCAATTTCCTCCCAACACTTGTTACTGTGTTGTTTTGATTATAGTCATCTTATAATTATGTTGTGAGGGGGGTATCACATTATGTTGTTTTTAGGTGGGTTTTTTTTTGTATGCTGTGCGGTGGGGGTCACATTTCACTCTTTTTCTGTGTGAATATTCCGTTATTACAGGATCATTCGCTGAACTTTTTTTTTGTGGAGTGCGTGGGTGGAACTGAACTGGGTCTCCAGTATGGCAGATGAGCATTCTACCACTGAACCACTTGTGTACCCCCGACACACATTGTGGTTTTGAGTTGCAGTTCTCTAATTAATGATGTTAAGCACCTTTTTGTGTGTTTATTGGATATTTGTATAACTTCTTTAGAGAACGTCCAGATTTTTTGCCTATTTTTAAAAATTGGATTAAAAAACTGTTGTTTTAAGATATTTTTGTGTGTTCTTGTTGCAAGTCCCTTATCAGAGACAAGTTTTTAGCCTACATAGCTCTTCAAATGTTTAAAGACTGTGATGTGTAGAGAGCTGGGATCTAGAAGGTATTCGGGAGAGATTGATGAGAAAATGAATTAGGTATCTTCACCTCCTTCTCAACCTACTTACCTACTTACCAAGCTAAATATATTTAGTTTCTCAGTTGAGCCTCCTCCTTTGGCCTCTCACAGTCTGTCACCAAGCACAGGGGTAGTCATTCTCCTCTAGAAGCCTGGTGACCTACCATTGTACAATGGTGCCCCAAGTTGGATTTCTAAGGTACATTGGGGCCATCATTTCCTTTGTACTTGACATACTTTTCTACTACTCTTTCTATTGCTCAGCCTAAGGTTTCATGACTTTTTGAAATCTAGAACATTTTTTGCAAATCAATGAACTGATATAGTCTATCTTAGAGTAATGGATGAAAGTCACACAAAATCTTGTGGTTAGTTTAAGAAGAGTCAGAATGAAACAAGGAAGAGAGATATTTCTTGACAGTGTTTCCTATCAAAACACCAGTTTTTTTTTTACTTAACTCATATAATTCAATGGTAGGACAAGCTTAATTTTAGGTTTTCATTTTGTTGCTGCTGTTGTTTGGAGTTTTTCTGGTTTTATTTTTAATGATGAGCTTTTCATCAGAGTTGTGCCAGAATGGAATGAGTGGTTTGAAAAGTATTGCAATCCCTATCATCGACAGGATGTAAGTAAATGTGATGAATGTCTGCCAGGGATATGGTAGACATTACTCTTTATTGGAGGGAATGGTGGAGCAAGTGACTATTGAGACCATTTGCTTTCACCTCTCATTCTGTTTTATACCATGGTTTTCTCAGGAAGGGCAGTTTTTTGTACATGTATGCATTCCAGAATGATAGTCTTAATTTCTTTTTAAAATATATTTTAGATATAATTTACTTAAAATATAGTCTTAATTTATTTTTCATATATTCTTTATTTATTATTTCTTAATTTATTCATTTATTTTTTCATCATGCAGATTATTTTAAACTTAAAATAGTTCAGTTATTCTTTGCTAAGTTATTTTCACTCGAAAGGTAAATGTGTTGTTTTTAGTATTAATCCATAATGTATCTAAGGGTGTGCTCAGATGAATTTTCACTTCCTAGTGTATTCTCACTTTTTTTTCGGTTGTTAAAGTTTCACAGCTGTATCCACTGAAGTCTTTGAGAGACAGCCACGTATCTAATTTTTCTGTGGCAAGCCAATGGCATGTCAAATTTGAATTTATGTTGGAAAGCTCTTTTGCAGACATGGAAGTCCAAAGGAACAGCCAAATTTTCATCTCCCCAGTTTGGATGTGGGGAAGTGAATCTGTGTTTGGCTTTCATTTCTAGAATAACTTGAGGATGAATAAATAAGTATTCCTGTGTGCTTTGTTGAACATTTGCATGTTTGTACAAAGTCCAAACCTGAGAAATTTAACCCCATAGAATTGTGTTAAGTAGGTGAAACATCTTCTACTCAGGGTCATGTCCCATGCCAGGAACTGGGTCGGGTGCTTTACAAATGTTATTTCCTATCATCCCTGAAATGGCACTGTAGGTGGTATTATCATTTCTGTGTCAGGGGCAATAAAATTGAGGACTTCAGGGCTTAAGGTAATTTGCTCATGGTCATAACATCAGTAACAAGTCTGAGTTTGGAACCTAAATCTTGTCGCCATTGCTCATGTGTTCTCATTCAAGGTTTTATGCTCCTTCTCCAAGACTTCCAATTTCGATTCTTTAGGACTATTTTATGAGATGATAAGTAGCAATCTGATATTTTGATTTTTAAGAATATTACTTCTGATATATGCTTATAGGAGCTCAACCTGTTTATTTTTTTCTGTTATTTCATAGCTGTCTAAAATTCAAAACAGCAAAATGTCTCGATTAGACTTAATATTAACTGGGATAATTTTATCTGTGTCCTGAATTATTTGTGAAACATACCACAACTTAAATGTATTTTCATAGGTCAAAAAACTGAAAGATCACCAAGAAATGAACTTAGTCTTCCTGAAAATTTATTTCCCTCTAACTTTCTATGAGGTATTTTCTTGTGCCTTTTGTACCTCAGAGCAATTCCTAAGTACCTTACTTAGGAATTAAAACTTCTTGGCAAAGGCATTGGGGTGCTGGTTTGAAAGGATTTATGTACCCTAGAAAAGCCATGATTTAATCCTAAACTATCATGTGGGAGCAACTGTTTCTCTTAATCCTTATTCAGTGCTATAGGTTGGAAATTTGTTTGGGTTATCTCCATGGAGATGTGGGTATGAAACTTGATTAAATAGAGATGTGTCTCCACCCATTCTATGTGGGTCTTAATTAGTTTACTGAAATTCTATAAAAGAGGAAAGTTTGGAGAAAGCAGGAGATTCTGAGAGCAAAACGACGTAGCCATGAGAAGCAGAGAGTTCACCAGCCAGCGACCTTTGGAGATGAAGAAGGAAAATGCCTCCCAGGGAGCTTCATGAAACAGGAAGCCAGGGAGAGAAAGCTAGCAGATGATGCTGTGTTCGCCATGTGCCTTTCCAGATGAGAGAGAAACCCTGCCCGTGTTCGCCATGTGCCTTCTCACTTGAGAGAGAAACCCTGAACTTCATAGACCTTCTTGAACCAAGGTATCTTTCCCTGGATGCCTTTGATTGGACATTTCCTATGGATTTGTTTTAATTGGGACATTTTCTTGGCCATAGAACTGTAAACTAGCAACTTATTAAATTCCCCTTTTTAAATGCCATTCTGTTTCTGGTATATTGCATTCTGGCAGTTAGCAAACTAGAACACTTGGCAAGGATTCTTGGGTGCCCCTGATTCAGTTCATGCTGGTTTCCTCTCTGGGAAGTGAAGGGGGAAAGCATACATCTGAGTTTCTTATTTAAACTGTCCTCTATGGCTACTTAGATATTTTTTAAACCTATATAACTTTAAGGATTCTAGAACCATGTAAAGCTAGTATCAATTTAAATTCTAGTCTCATTTTTGTCTTAGTGATAAAATGATTAATTAAAATTAAGTTTTGGGACATTCTAAGTTGTTGAAGTTTTCTGTAGCTTATTTGATGAATGAAAAATACATACTTTAAACCTACTTTATTGCTTATTTGAAATACCCTTCAAGTATCAAATATTTATGAGAAAATTTCTGCTTTGACCTTCAATCTTTATTATGCTTGTGTCTTAGCTTACTTAAATGCTGCTGGAATGCAATATACCAGAAATGGAATGGCTTTTAAAAAGGTAATTTATTAAGTTACAAGTTTACAGTTCTAAGGCCATAAAAATGTCCAAACTGAGGCATCCAGAAAAGGATTCCTTGACTCAAGAAAGGGCTGATGACTTTTGGGTTTTTTTCTGTCAGCTGGGAAGGCACATGGTGACATCTGCTAGCTATCTCTCCATTTCTGATTTCAAATGGCTTCCCTGGAGGCATTTTCTTTCTATAGTTCCAAATGTATCTCTTTGTGTCAGCTCTTAAGCTTTTTCCAAAATGGTTCCCTCTTAAAGAACTCCAGTAAGCAACCCCACCTCGAATGGATGGAAACACATCTAATAAAAAAGTCCATGGAAACCACCTAATCAAAAGGTCCCGCCAACAATTGTGTAGTCACATCTCCATGGAAACAACTTAATCAGAAGCTCCCACCCAAACAATATTGAATAAGGATGAAAGAACATGGCTTTTCTGGGGTTCACTAGAGTTTCAAATCGACACTGCCTGCAACCTCATATAACATCATCCTTGGGATGTGTGGGTGTGTAGAGCCCCATTGTTAGAAATAATTTTGCACTTTTCTAATAAAACTTGTTTTGCAAGGGTCAAGATGGACCATTGTGATGATGGTGAACTCTCACTATTATGCTGAAACAAATGGTTAATTTAAAGAATCTTTCTTCCCAGTTTTTGAGAGTATGTCCCATAGGATGATTGATGCTGAAAATGAAGCATTCGCATTCACTTTTTCTCTGTTGAGGATTAAAAACTAATTTATATAGACGTGTGGTGCATACATTATTTTCTTAAGCCGTTTAAGTATTTAACTAACAGCTGTTTCTGTGATTTGCAGAATGTTTTCCTATACTTTTAGAGTTCCTACGTTATAAATTTGTGTTTTCATGGGGCAGCAGAGAAGTCTCTATATGACCTTAAAACACACATAATTAGAACTATAAATGCACTGGATACGGACAGCACTGACAAGCATCTGTATTGTTGCCTGAAGTCTGAAAGATTATTCTTGGATTATCCACAGTTTAGCTGTTTTGCATCCCTCTTCACTCAAATTTAGAGCAGGTAATTAAAAACATTTATCTGTGATTGTTGTATTACTCAGAAAGAGGAAACATGAAGTACAAAATTTATGTACCATTGCCTCACAATAAATCCCTTCCCTAAAGGCAAGTAGTTATAGAGCCAAAAACATTTTGTCTTGTTTAGGGGGAAGGAGGCTGCTTAGAAAGCACACGTAAAAGCCCGAAACAATGCATATTTCCTGAGCCTGGCCTCATTGGCATGTGGATTGCATGTCACATCACACAGGTTTCTGAGGACTCACTCTGTGAAGTTTCTGGCCTTCCCTTTTATCATAATTGTGGTGTATCTCATTGTTCTGATGGAGACCAATTCAAAACCGTTGTTGGAAGCTCCTGATAACAACAGCGAGTTCAGACAGAGTCTGCCTGGAAATTCGGCAGCAAGCATCACTCATCCATCATAATTTAACAAATGGAAAAGATCAAGACAGCCTGCCATCCATCATACCTATTTAACTGTACTCTAGAGTGAATTAAATTGTATTTAACAACTTTCATCTTACAGGATTTACGCACTCTGGAAAGGAATAACACTTCATCCAGTTTCTGTTTTCTCTTCATCAGTTTATGATTTTGAAACTTGTTCCAAAACATTCACTATATCTATTAAATTCTTTTCCGATTCTTTATGATCTTTAATTTTCCCCTAAATTTTGTTCTTAACAATAAGGATGAATATGAATTTACTAGCATAGGAATGGGAAATGTGTTCTTAGGATGCAATGGTATATAAATAGTTACGTATTCTTAAACAGAAATGTTCTGAATTGAAATAAGCTCATTTGGTCTTAATGTGGTGCTGTTTAAGATGCTGTTAGTGGTGCTGCTTTAGGATGGGAGAGCCCTAGAGCAGTGGAAGGTGGAGTGGATTGAATTATGTGCCCCAACATGGACATGTTCTTAATCTCAATCCGCATTCCTGTGAGTTTGAACCCAGTGTAAATAGGACCTTGAAGGCGTTTTTAGTTAAGGTGTGGACAATGACTCTGTGGGGGCCTTAATCCATATTACTGGAGGCCTTATAAAGACAATGTGGACACCGCAGAAGCCAGAAAGGGGAGGATGAGCCATGTGAGGGGAGACAGAGCTACAAGCCAAGGAACCCCAAGGATTGCTAAGCCCTAGGACATTACAGACTGGGAGAAAGCAAGCCTTGCCGATATCTTGATTATGGACTTGTAGCCTCAAAACCATGAGGTAATAAATGCATGTTGTTTGAGCTACTGGATTGTGTGGTATTTGAAATAGCAGCCCAGTAAAGTAAGACAGAAGGGCACTAGAGATCTAGTCCAATCCCTTTAGTTCATAGCTAAGAGCACTTGAAGAGGTAACTGCTTTCATATCGAGGCCATCGCATCATCTGCAGTGGTACCAGGACGAGAATACAGGTTTACTGACTTCCGGGAATTGCTTTGCTTTTAATCCCCACTGTACATGTTCATGTATAAATTCTACACGGCTTCTGTGAATCTCAAGTCTTATCAGTATTTGGGAGATTTAAGGGAGAAGGGAAGGATGATCACGGTAAGAAGTAAGATACCTGACTCTTAAGACTCGACACCATTAACTTTGGGTTAAGAGGGGAACTATTTGGATTGAAGTATCCAAAAGGATACTCCTTTTTTTCTCCAGTCTACTTAACACTTATAAGCTAATGAAAAATTTATTCATAAATTTTGCAAATAATAGGGTTGCTGTGGATAGCTTGGTTAATTTGTTCATCTTCAGAAACAAAGACCAAAGAGCTAAGTTTTTCTTTTGCAGAGTGATCTAAATCTTGATGGAAATCAGCCTTATATATAAATTGGAAGTAGATCCAGTCCAAGGTGATTGGAAACACAAAATAAGAATGGTGTAAGTAAATAGAATTTTATTTTTCCTTCAAATAAAAGGAGTACAGAAATAAGTAATCTGTAGCGGATGTGGTAGGCCCCTTCTCTTTTGCTCCTTCTACCATCCTATTGTGGCAACTCAAGTCTCAAGATGGCTGCACAAGTTCCAGCCATCACATATAATTTCAGCTGGCATGTAGGAAGAAGGAATGAAGACTATAAGGGGTGTAGCAAGTAGAGAAAGTCAATATAAGGAAGCTTATCATGGTTTCTGGAAGTAGCAACATGATACTTACATTTCATTTTCGTTGGTCAGAACTTAGTTATGTGGAGACTTTCTGCCACAAGGAAGACTAGAAAGTGCAGCCTATAGCCTGTGTGGGCATGTGCCTAGCTAAAATCAGAGATAATTATTTCTAAGGAAGATGGGGAGGGCAGATAGTGGGGTTTTCGATTGACAGTCTCTGCCAAGTCAGTAGAGGAAATTGTTAATATTGTTACATTAGCCAAGTGCAGGTATTGCATGACTAAATCAAGTCATTGAAGCTAATGGGTTTGATTTCCTGCATCATTAGGGTTTTGATCATATAGTAAAGATGTACTAAATTGAACTTTATTTCAATTCTTGCCTCTTTTTAAAAACAGTTTTAATGTAGTAATACTCATGTACAATACACTGCACATATTTAAAGCTATAGTTTGTTAAAATTGGAAGTGGGAATTCTGAAGAAGCTAAAAAGTAGCAGAAGGTTGAAAAGTAAGTTGGGGACAAAGGTGGGTAAACCATAAAATACCTCTCAAGCATGTGGTAGAATTTCATGAAGGGAATGGATATGGTACCAGAAGGCACTTGTGATCAAGGCCAGTGCTTCAAGTAGTGTACTCTGAAAATTGTGGCCCCATATATATTTTAAATACTTAAGATTTTTGCAAATTGAGTTTTTTTAATTTTTATTTTTATCATTGTTGTTTTTTTTTTTGTTTAGATTGAAAGGCCTAGTCTCTGGTTCTTTATTGGTCTATGTTTGGAAACCCTTGGGGAGACAGCCATCTATACTCATCAGT
>PVIY010009481.1:0-51083 GCA_004026745.1 Myrmecophaga tridactyla | reverse complement strand
ATAGAGGCTTTGATTTCTTTTAAAGTGCACCTAGAGGATTCTTTCCTCCCCACTAGATTCTCGGCTCCCCAAGCCCAAGGGCGGCTGCTCCACTTCCATATCCCATCCCTTGGAGGGCCTGTCCTGGGCTCTGTTCCGTGGCAGCCTTTGACCTTGTTGCATACTTGGGAGAGGAGGATCAAAGTGGTTCAAGCAGTAATCCACCTAATCTTGAGGAACTTCTGGGAATTGCATGTAGGCTCTCAGGTCTCATGCTTGAACAGCCAAATTAGAACCTCTTGGCAAGGCCTGGGACTGGCATTTACAACAAGATTTTGTGGGGCTTCTTAGGCAGCCAGTTTGCATTGTATTTAGGAAGCACTGCACTATAATGTAGACATTTACCCCCCCAACCCCCAAAGGAATAAAGTTTCCAAAACTATGAAAGGCCTGATACTCCCAATCCCATCTTCTGCCCCAACCACCAAAGCCATAGCTGGCATCATACAGCTTTACATTAAATGTCCTGAAGCCCTATCTGAGCCAGGTGTGTCTGTGGGCCCAGAGGTCAGACATGCAGGATAAATGTCAAGTGCCAAAGGACAGACATTGGCCAGTCCCAACTCAAATGTGTTATGTGTCTGAGGCAGTGGAGCTTGGAAACGGATGCGACAGGAAAAGAAGGGACGAGATGATTTTGTTGTTGTTGTTCAAAGTAAGTGAGTTTGCAGTGTAGATGCAGTACATTCACCCATGTTCTTTGATATTTCAGATTTAAATTAGATTTTGGCTTATCTAATAAATCTGGACTTTGTTTACATAATTGTAATCTTATGTATACTTAAGAGTTTAATTTTATAATCAAGTCACTACCACTGTTTTCAAGAGTATCATGTAATTCTCTGAACATAAAAATGAGGGGAAGGGAGCAGCAAAATCTGTATTGTAGCAGAGTTGATATTTAAAGTTTATCAGAGTTGTGGTTTCTTAGGCAAAGAAGATGCAGATCTATTAAATACATTAATTAGGAAAGGGGAAGATATGGTATTAATTTTACTACCTTGAAAATGTCTCATTGGCATTAACTTTTAAGGAGGTGTTATGACATTGCTAAGTTCAACTAAAAATAGTCTGTGGCAGCCCCGTTGGTATACTGGGAGGGGAAAAGAAACTTGAATTCTACAAAGATTGACAGTTCCAAATTAATTAGGACAAAATAATAACTGTCTTCCTCTGGGTGTTTATTTTTGCTTTAGCTGAGCTCTTATTTTAGCGGCAGTGTCCTTTATAGCCTGGGTGCCTCCAGACCCACAGCGAGGGTCACAGCCTCAGATGACTTTGGGTGGAGGGCACCCAAGGGTGTAAGTGCGTGAAGTGGAGAGTGCGAGGGGCCACCACTGCCCAGCTCCAGGAGGGAATATGGGCCTGGTTTTGCTGCAACTTCAGAATTTTCAGAGGGGTCCCAAGTCTGGAATTTTTACACCGAAATTTCCTTGAAGTGCTTCCAATTAATTCAAATCAAAATAAAGTAAAATAAAGAATATTTGGTATTCAACACTAGGAGTGAGTGAAAATGAAACCAGTGTTGCCTTTAGGCCCCCTTTGCTCTGTGGTGCAAGGTTTAGCTTGATCCCACAGATAAGATGAAACTCCACGGTCCATATTCAACTAGTGTGCATCTGGATATTACAATGATACAACAACCCATGGACGGGTGGGTATGTAGTCACTGCCTAGTGCTGGTGGCCCTTGGGGGCTCTGTGGGATCAGTGCTGGGGCCTCTACCAGCCCCTTGTCTGCCAGCCTACCTAAGCAGTGCCTCTGCACCAGCCCCCATCCCATGTTCCATTTGGGCCAACATGAGCCTGGACCCTGTTGGAGATATACTGTTCTTGGTAGGGTAGCAATGAGGCCACTGGAATACAAATGCCCGGCGCTCACTTGGCCCTGTGCTCCCGCAACCCAAGCCCTGGCTGTCATTTGTCCATTGTGTTCCATGGCATTGCCCTGGCATGGCCAGTGAGGGTGACATGGCTTCTCCAGTGACCCTCCTCTTGAGCTCTTTTGGGTTTCTCTATGCCATCGTCAATGCATGCTTCTCAAAAATGCTTTACCAATCTCTCTTGCCCTTTACTTGGGATGGTCCTTTCCCATGAACATGTAGCTCTGTTACCCTTCCTCTGTATTAACGACACCTTTGTCTCAAGTAGACCAATGCCCTTTGGCTTTCTCACTCTTCAACCTGAACATTTAGTGGAAAATGCACACAATAAACACCTTAAAATGTAACAGGATTTCCTTGGGTCTGTCCCCCATGGTTATTTTGATTTGTTCTCTCCATGAGACATGTTGATGGTCCAGCCACATGGTATTTGTAGCAATGCTCTGATGCTTGTGATCTCCTTGCGGTTGCTCGGCTGCTCCCTCTGCTCAGAAAGCTCCTGGGGCTTCCATCTCCTATGCTGGTGAGGTCAGGTCAATATCGGTTTTCTACAACTGTCTTGGTTTTTGACTTTTAAGGCAAGAGACTCCATCCGAATGTTTCTTAGATATTTGTCACTGTATTTTCCTGTCCTGTATTAACATTTATGAGAAAATGTTTCTTGTCTCTACTAAACTCCAAGGCTCTGCTATCCAACTTTAATGCAGCCATTAAATTTTAACTAACAAAAATTAATTAAAATGAAAAATTTGGTTCTTCAGTCACAGTGGACGCATTTCAAGCGATCATCCGCCACAGGTGGCAAGTGGGTGAACGGCTGAGGGCTCTGAGCATCTCCACTGGGGAGTGTTCTGTTGGGTGGAGCTGCTGCAAGGACTGGGAGGCTGTCTGTTTTCCTCTCCTTCCTCACCCTTCAGTTCCAAGCCCCAAGCATCATGGCTTTGCCCTCCCTTTGTCAGTAGATGGTGGGCCTGCAGGGAAAGCAGTTTGGGGTGGCTTCACATGTGTAGATGCTGAGGGGAACTGTCTGACTCTATGAACTGGAGCCCGTTACTAACCAAACTTAGTCTCAGTTTCTTCATTGATAAATAATAATAATATATGTGGCTTATTGTGCTGTGATGAGTACGAGATGAGTGAATTCATGAACTATCTTTAGCAGTGTGGTTGCACCCAGTAAACTCTGAGAGTTGGCGTGTTTCCCGCACCCCAGGAGCCATCCCAGCCGGAGGGGGCAGCCCCCACTGGGCCTGATTCAGGTTTGCATTATGGACAGAGGCAGCCATAGGGGTCTATAGCCTGAGGGTGCCTTACAGATTTATGGAGAAAGGGAGCCTGACTCTCACCTGTCTGTGGTCCCCAGCTTTATTACTAGTCTGTGCCATATTTTCTCTGCCACTGAACTGCTGCCTGTGGGATTGCCAGACTCATCCTCAGACCAGATCGTTTTAAAACATTGCAACAAGGAATTTCTTTTTCCAACCCCAACTTCCTTTGTGACTTTTAATAACCCTCTGTATTCGTTGCTTACTAATATTTCCAGTTAATGAAAACACACAGGGATTGTTCTGTACCTCCCAGATGGCTTCCACCAAGCACGGAAGGTGGTCATTTTCAACAAAACTGTTGCAACTCTTAATAAATTGCTTGACCTTTAAGACTGGCCTACTAAATCTTAAGGGATTTTCCTGTCGCTAAGGTGCCTATGCCTCTGATGAGATTAGTTTCGTCTTTCAGGTTGCTATTCTGAAAAAAAATCCTGAATTCCTTTAGTATAAATGAAACATCATCACCGGCTGCACCTCAGCAGATGCAGGGGCAATCAGCCTTTTTGTCCTGTAATTGCTTCTATCAGCTCTCTAAGGCAACAACCAAATTATAGATCCCAGGGGGGACGTTTTCCTGCAGGGAGGTTCCTGTTTACAGGAATGGTTAGGCATCCATTTGTCAAGAGCTATTGTTATTTTGATGTGCCTCCTTCCATTCCCCCGGCTCCATCAAAAGCCTGACATCCTTTAGGACATAATTGCTTGTGTTATTAACACCTTGTAACTACCACAAAAGTTTCCTAGAGTTTGAAAGAAGACAAGGTGTGGATGTGTGGGAAGAGGTGGTTAGATTTCCTCAAATATCTAAAACTAAAGATGATTAGCCCAGATTCTCCTGGAAAAAGGTAGTATGTCATGTGTAATGTAAAGGAATCCCAGAGAGAATTTTCATCTTCTCTTTTATGGCATTGTATACATTTGAAAGAGAATTTGTCTGAAGTGCAGAGAGTGAAAAAATATGTTGGCTATTTCCAACAACTTTGAAAAATAACCCAATCTATGTTTCTGGATAGATGGACACAAAAATAGGCTTCCAATGCATTTTATTTTATGGTGTATAGGATTTTCTCAATCTGATTGTGTAATTAGATTTTTTCCTACCCTTTGGCAAGCATCTCTCCATCCAAACCTCCACCCATTCACCCAAGTACCTATTTATCATTAAGTAGATATTCTACTAAGAAGTAACATATAAATTAAATATATTTGAAAAATGTAGTTCTATCTTTCCCTAAGAACTTTGTATTTGAACAAGACCCTGGGACTCTGAAGCATACTTGGGTCCTACAAGGCAGAAGTGTGAGAAATAGCCAGAGATAGTGTATGGTAAGCCTAATTTTAAAAAATTATTAAGAACTCCTACCGAGAGTAGACATTTAACTTAAAAATTGGAAAATGAATTGGATTGATTTATGTAAGAGATTATTTGTCCCTTACGTGAGCATTGTCACAGTGCTATACATGCTTTATCTGATTTAATTTTCATAGCAGTGCTGTGAAACAAGTTATTCCTCTCCCATTTTATGGGAAAAGAGAGGGACAAAGACCTTAAGCAGCATGCCCAGTTGTCACCTAATTATTAGGAATTCAAATCTGGGTCTGAACGATTGAGCCCAATGCTTCAACCAAGTTGTTCTGAGAAAAGAAGAGGGCTCCATTTGGCAGGCCAAACATCCAACTTTGCTGCTTTCCTTGTGTGGCCAATGATCATCACTTAATTTTTCTCTGCCAGATTTTTATCAGCTACAACAATGGGGATTATAATTCCTGTGTATCCAATTTAATACACTTTTGTGAGGATGGGAGGGAATAGAGCTTTGGAAAATGTTTGGTGCCATACATCACGTTATACAGGTGGACTTAATATTCTTGTACTTAACACTGCGCTTTCAAATGGAATATTTCACAACAGTCTAAGATGTTGTTCTATTAGCTAATGTAACTGCATTGTCAGTACTGTTCTTAAGTGTTTTACTGGGTGATTATTGTGAAATACCAGAGCAGTGGAAATTGATAGATAATAGACACATTTTGAATAATGTTACATTCTTAAGATAAAAGGAAAATGCTGCTAAATATTAGCAAATTAAACAAATGTAACTCTGACTTAAGAAGTGGATGTAGGACTTTACTGTTACAGTACTGGGTTGATAGTTGGCTAATGTATCCCAGTGAATTTTATCTTGAAATTTTGGACATCAGACAAAAAAAGGGAAATTTATATGTGGTGTGATTATTCCTTATATATGTTTTTTGGTCTGGTAAACTAGTTTATATGGAAATCTATACTCTTATTTTAAACTGGAGATTAAGAATATCCATAGAAGCTAAGAAAATTAATAATACTTTTGTTTACATAAAAATAAGAACACATTATTCAGTAGCTCTTATTCTGGGTTTAATGTGCCTTTATCTGAGAGGTTTCATGAGCATTCTGAAATAACTGCAAAATTCATCAAACAAATGGAAATGATTACCCATGAAATCAAGCTTCTGACTTATATTTTCTAGTTAATGAGAAAGCATCACATTGGATTTATGATATTTAGATTGACCGGGCAAATCCTTTTTAAAGCCTAAATCAGACTATATATTTTCAAGAATTCTCAGTAGAACTTCATAAAAGTGTCTTGTGAAATATACATAAAATCAAGTATGGAAAAAATGAACCACATATTGTGAGTGATTCCAGACTCTGCTACAAAGAGATGATTAGGGTATTTGTTTTCCTTCAAATAAAAAAGGCACAATAGTTATTCAGAATGAATAGTGCTAAGGTTTTTGTCCTAGGGCATTTAAAGGTGTAGAATCGAAGACACTGAATAGGCAGGTAAACTAAAAAAAAAGGTTTCAATTCTTTAAGGAAATGTGTTCTTTATCCAGAATAGAGTGAGACGAAGGTGGCATAATTATTAAATATATTTTAGAAAATCTTATGTAAAAGTAAAATGGTGCAATCTGCCCTTATCCCCTTCTCTATATTCCCAACACCTTGCAGATTATATTGTTTTCCCTGATAGATTTTAGCACCTATGTAATTGACTTATTTGTTGTTTTTATTATTTAGAGTCTATTTCCCTATTAAAATATAAACTCCCTGTGGGCAGGAATCTTTTACCTCTTGTTCATTAATGTATCCCAAGTGCCTAGAATAGTCTGGCAAACCCTCAATTTATTAACTTATTCCTTTAAAAAATGAGAACTATATCCAACACCACCATCTTAGTATGCATTTCCCTAAGGTCACTGTGATAGCAGGCATTATTTTATTTTAAGCAGTTTGGACTGTGTTTCAAAATGTCATTTGTTTGAAGTTCATATATATTTTCCCATAGGACAAAACAAAGGCTAAATGTATATATATTCCAGACTCCAGTAGAAAGAGCTCCTGGAATATGGGGTTTTGAACTCAGAATACTAGCTTTGATCTGTAGAATTCTGATATTCTGAGTCTATTATTTAAATTGAATAAAGATCAAATTAGAGGAAGTATAATATATAGGTTAAGAGATTCAGTTCTGAAGTTCTATTTGAACTGGGTTCATATCCTGATTAATCCCTCAGAGCTGATGAAATAGATGTTACTAAAATTCACTAAAAATACATATTATCGGATATAGGGCGGTGTGACACTGACTCAGCAGCAGAATTCTCGCCTGCCATGCTGGAGACCTGGGTTCAATTCCCACTGCCTGCCCATGTAAAATAAAAACAAACAAAAAACATATTATCAGATATAAAATATTATTTAGTAGTTCTTAGGATTTTTTAAGGATTTAATAAGATAATGGGACTAAAATAATATCAGCCTATTGGGGTATTGCAAATTAGGACTAAATTGTTTTAGGCTAGCCTTCTGCCGAGAGCAGTTGTAAAACTGAGCTACAACCATCTCTTTGTAGGCCTGGCAAAGAGGGGTTGCAAGATCCAGGGAAGGAGGGATGCCCAGAGCTGTGGGCCCTGCATTTGGGGAGACTTTTCTCCCCATTTTAGCCTCTTGGCCTGTGCTTTGCCAATTGGCACTAGATATCAAACAGCAAAGCTTTCAAGGGATTCACACAGCTAGAAGCCGGGGAACTAAAATTGGATTTCAGAACCAGCCAAAGTGGAGGTAAATACTCCAGGCTTTGTGACCTGAAAGGGCACAGCCTAGTGATATGAATAGGAAATAGAAATAGGATGAATAGGAAATAGAACAGCTCAAACCATCTCAGGTGTTGATTAGATTAAGGTGGTCTGGGATGGCTAGTGCATCAAACCTCCTTATCTGTCACAAGCCTATTAGATAAAAACAGGCATACTAATAGATGGCAGCACTAAGACCACAAACCAAGAGAAGATACAGACAGTAGAAATAGAACTACAGGGTGTTCAGGAATGTAGTTGAGAGATACATGCTTTAAAGTAACCATGTTTATTATGTTAAAGGAATTAAAAGACAAGGTTTAGGGCAGGCCACGGTGGCTCAGCAGGCAGAGTTCTTGCCTGCCATGCCAGAGACCCGGGTTCAATTCCTGGTGCCTGCCCATGTCAAAAAAAAAAGACAAGGTTTAGAATCATAAGATTAGTTACTGGCAATTTTAAAATTGAAAATTAAAATTAGGAACTCAGTCAATGAATTAAGTAGCAGAGTTGGCATATTTGAAGGGAGAAGTTGTGTAAAGATAGGAGACAAAATCCAACCTGAAGTACAGAGAGACTAAAGATGAATACCCTGAGCGACCTAAGGGTGTGGTGAATAAATATAACTTAGTATAGAAGTGGAATCCCAAAAGAGAAGAATGGGACAGAAGCCATGCCTGAGAATTTCCACAGTTGATACAATAAGATCAAGCAGAAATTTGGGAAAATTACAAACCTCAGCAAGACGTATACAAAGAACTCCAAACGTGGCCACATCACGGCCAAAGTGCTAAAAAACAGAGACAGAGAAAGCGTTAGAAACAGCCAGAGAAAAAAAGACATGATCTTCAAAGACGCAACAATAAGATTTTTAGACGATTTCTTAAGAAACAATGGAACCCAGAAAAATTATGCCAATCTAGAACTCTACATCCAATGATGAAATTCTTCAAAATTTAGGACATTATTCAAGCATTTTCCAACATATAAAATTTTATAAGCCCACCAAATTCTTTAGAGCCCCTAAATAAACCCGAAGTGCTATATTTTAAATCTGTAGACCCAACCACCATAGGCCATACTCTTTCTATAAAACCATGTGCCCAGATTTCTTACCTGGAATACCTAGAGCACCTCTTCCCACTGCTTTTTCACCCCGTGATAGCTGTGGTAGCAGGACCAGAACCTCTCCCCCGACCCCTGCACCAGCTGCACAGTGGATGCATATGGCGTTGGTTTTCATGGTGAGCTTGCTCTAGCAAGTAAGGATGGAGGGAGGCAGAAAGGCACCCAGGGCAGTTTTTATTGCATGGAGAGAGAAAGGGAACAAGGACCTGTGCAAGTTCAGGGTCTCTTAGAGATGAGAACCCTCTGGGCTATTTCTCACTTGGAGTGAAATCTTTTCCCTTCTTACCCTCACATGACTCCTAGGATTTTTCCCTTCTACTTTCTGTTGTTTGTGGCCATGTTTTTTGTCCTCCTGTGCTTAGCCATTAATCCCACCGATTTCTATCATTTCTCTGACTTTTTTTTTAATCCACAGTCTTTTAAAAATTTTGCTTCTGCCCCACCCAATCTAGCAAATAGCTATTTTGATGTAAAATGTGAAACATGTAAAGAATCAAAACACCCCTCCCAAATAAATACATTAATTGAAAAGATGGGGATAGCAGGGTATGGAAGTAAAATGTGGTTGCAGTTTGGAGATGCGCTGACCTGTGTCTTACTCTCATCAGCACTGGGACAGGTGCTGCACCTTTATAGACAGTGGGAGGGAAAAGAGGAGGGAGCCTCCGTGTGCTTCCAGAGAGAAAAACGGGTTTCTTATGTAAGTCATCTTAGACAGCATTTCCAGGAGGGCTGTTTTATGTAAAGGATGTATGAACGTCTTAAATGCCTACATCCGAGGACTGCCTTTATATAGGTGACACATTAGAGCTTTGAGGAGAGTGTGAGAGTCCCTGTCCCTCCCTGCCCCAGCCCAGTATATTCCTCCTTCTTCCATAGGAAGAGATCCTCTGATGCTACTGGGCACGTGACCCCAGAAGAAAGACCACATCTCCCAGCCTCTCGCAGTTGGGAGGGGCCCTGTGATCCCCTAGGCTTAGACCAGCACTGCCCAATACAACTTTCAGACCAAGGCTGCTGAGCCCTTGAAATGTGGCCAGTGCAATTGAGAAAAGGATATTTTTCACTTTTATTTTGAAATAATTTGAAATTTACAGGACAGTTGTTTGAAAATAATGCAAAAAACATACTGAAAACTCCAACAGATGCTAGATCCACCAACTTTTAACATTTTGCCATGTCTGCTGTATCATTCCCTCAATCCATCTGTCTATTTCCTAGACATTGGAGAGTAGATTGTAGATATTCTCCTCCTTGAACGCTTAATACCATCAAGCGTGTTTCCTAAGAATAGGTATCAAGTTCATGAAACTTAAGCTGACATTCAACATTCCAGTTTGTTCATGTGTTCCAGTAACGACCTTTTTAGTTTAGTTTTTGTTTTTTATTTTCATGGCAGGTGAGAATTCTGCCACTGAGCCACTGTTGCACTGCCTTCCAGTGATGAGTTTTTGGACATTTTCTCAAGGAACTGGATTTTCACTGAATTATATTTGAACTAATTTAGGTTTAACTCTAATTAGCCTAGTTGGCTAGTAGCCTCCCAGTTGAATGGCATAGCCCTAGACAATAGAATAGGAGCGAGAGTGCCGCATACAGCTTCCATTACATGTCTTTAGAAGAGCAGATGTGCTTGTCTCCAAGGGGAATAGGCTGGCTAGCAAAACACCTAAACACTAAGCACAGGGTTACCCTTAGGGGCAGAGGTGGTGACTTGCCAGGACCTGGGACCTCTGAGGACGTGGTGTGGCAGAGCTAGACAATTTACACAGATGGCATCAAAATGAGAGAAAAACTCTGGTATCTTGTTTAAGCCACTGACATTTTGGGTTCTCTTGTCCTTTATAACAAATATAATCCTAATTAAAACAAGAGGCAAAAGCCAAGTGTAAATCCCAGTATCATTAGGGATGGCGATAGATCAGTATTTTATAGCACCCACCATCCTCATTGCAATCTTAAAATAAACCCTTTGGAAAAGTTGAGATTGTTGGCTTCTGAACCCACAGCTTTCCATCCCCATGACTGGAGAGGGTTCCGTTGATTACACGCCCTGGAGATAGTTCTTCTGTCAAAAGTTTTGACCTATTTGCCAAAGTTTTAACTGCAGGATAATTTTAGAATTTCTCAGCCGTTATTTCTTGATGCAACTTAAAGGGCCTTCGATTGCTTAAGACGAGACAACTGCATTTGGAGAGTAATCTCCTTCATATGTGATGTAATCATGAGGTCTTCTGGCTGCTCCAGTGTCTGCTTTGGGATTACTTGCCCTAATGGGCCCCCCACGTGGCCTTATTGAAAACAAGGTTGTGGGCGGACCACAGTGGCTCAGTGGCAGAGTTCTTGCCTGCCATGCCGGAGACCCGGGTTCGAATCCCGGTGACTGCTCATGCAAAAAAACAAACAAACAAAAACGAGGGAGCCCTGGCAGGGATGGAACCCAGATGCTACCGAGGAAGCTGTTGCCAAAGTGCAAGCAAAAGGAGAAGGGGCAGAAAAGTTTCTCTAGTCCCTGCTCCCACTCCACACCATCCCTCATTCCTGCATCATTTCAGCTGGCAGAATTACCACCCACTGTTTTTGTTGGCAGCGCTACTACAAGCTGTGTGTGTGTGTGTTAAAAACCACCATTTTTTTTGTCATGCTGTTTTGACAGAGATTTGGTCTTTAAATAGTAATTGCTCATTAATTGCATCTTTTCCTACAGTCCAGGACCTGCCTGGTCTTCTTGAATACTTTGGAATGTGCAGAGATGTCAGTCAATAATATTTTCATTTTACTGAGATTATGGATTGTCTTAAAAAAATCTTCGGAGCCATGTGGAAAACGCATGGAAGCCTGTTTAAGGGTAATTGCAGTCTGACCTCTTTTGCTTCTAATGGTCTCAGATGTTATAAGGAGCTAGTGGAAGGTGGAAGGACTGTGCTTACAGGGATCCAGGCTGAAAAGGGCAGCTGGTAGATTCACTCACTTTAACACTAATTTACTGCAGTCTACTGCTTTGTGGTTTCCAAAGCATATATATATATATTCTCATCTCCATGTTAGGGATAGTAAAAAAAAAAAATTTTTTTTTTTTTTTGCAGAAATCCCTAGGGTTAAATAATTTTGTTTTTAACTGAAGTGGTTTGCCTCACTAGGCCAGACCTGTCTCTGCATTGTCAAGCATTTAAAAATTTCATTTAAAGCAAGTGGGATAAAAGCCTGCCTTTGCAGATGACTTAAGAAGCCTCTTATGTACCATTATAATGACAATTGACGTTGGTTAATGGTTGCTTTTATGATTTCTTAAGCAAGGTCCTTATTTGCTTCAGGCTTTAAGACCCGGTATCCTAATTGTTAAAGGGTCACCAATACATCCCCTAATTGATGAGTGTAACCACATATATTGCTAAAAGAACCAGAAATGCAGGACAATTTTGTAACTAAATGATATATTTTTTTCTGTGTTATCTCTTTAATAACCATACGAGGAAATATCATGGGGATAAGTTTCATTCTGATAAGCTAAACTTAAATTTATATCCTTTGTTCTCTTTTAAAGTCTGTTGTCTTATTTTTTTTTTTAAAAAAAGAATGTTCAAGTGATTTCTAAGCTTCTTAATAAAACGAGCTTTTTAAATGCTTAAAAAAAATCATTTAGTTTGCACTGCCAGATCTTCCTCCAAAGTACTCTGGATTTCACCCTTCCCTGTGTGCTCACTGGTTGTGCAGGCTCTTCTCGTTCTGGTCCGTAAATAGAGCTGCAAATAGAGGACAGCACTGCCTGTGAGTCTATTCTGCAGCCCAGAAAGCCTCTTATTGGCCATAATAGCAAGTAAACCTTTCTTAGCTAGATACTTAGGACTTTCTGATACTCTTAACACCTTACTTCCCCTGTTCCCCACCTACCTGTTGGTGATTCCAGCACAGTGCTTTTGTCCACTGACCGGGATAAAATATGGGCCACCTCGTGATCACGACGTACTTCATCCGATGGTACTACTTGTGGAGAAGTCACACACTCACCTTGGACTGCCTCCTCTCCCGCCCCCATCTCCAACAACAGGGCTCCAGCATGACTGTGCTTTCCACCATCAAAGACCAGAAATGATGGATTGGAAGGCAGTCCCTTGGGGTATGAATGCAAAGTGTCTTCCTTTTGCTAGGGCAGGACAGAGCTCCCCAGTCTGTGTGTCCCTAAATGGCTTCCAGGAGGACAGAGACGACTTCTCAGCCATTTACCCCAGTGGCATGGACACATGTTCATTTCTGAGTGTGTGATGGCATGAGAAAGGGTGGGGCACACCCACCTGGAGGACAGAGGAGTCTAAGGCCCAGCCTTCAAGACCAATGTCAGTTCCCAGCTCACCTTTCCCACCTGATTTACTGTCCCCCCAAATATCTTGCATGCCTTGGTGCACACTTTTCCTTAGACACGTTAAATTGATCTCACATTTCTCATTGTCTGCTGGATGCGTCTTCCCTCATTTTCCATGAGACCCTCTCCTGACTCATCTACTATTGCAGAGAACCTAAAATGTTCTTGTTCCATCCCTAAATTTAACTTTGTTGAAATTCCATTCCTCATGCTTTTCACTTCTGTTCTGTCATATACATTGGCACAGCCAGTTTGTCCTTCTTAGCTGGGCTGCCTCATGTCTTGTGAGGAGAGGGGGTCTTCTTGATTTTCACATCTCATGTGAAAGCAAAGGGTATCCAGGGTCAGGGTTCTTGTTTGTAATTTTGGAATTAGGCCTGTGCCTAGGAAGCCGGATTTTCGGCTCTGGTTTCTTCACTTGTGAAGGGTCCACAGCGATTCTTCCCTGAAGGCACCGATGTGTGCCCCACGTGAGGCTGGTCTATGCTGTATGACCTGCACAGCAGCAGGCAGCTGGGACCGAAACTATTGCAGAATCCCTAACCCGTCCCCTTAACCCAGCCACTTCCCTCTGGTCCACGATTCTCCCTCTATGAGATGTTTCTTCACAACTTCCTCCTCCGCTGGTAGTAATCTTCACTTTTCTCAACATTTTGGTACTTCCTTTTACACTGAATAAGTAATCATAAGTGCATTGCATGCTACCTCTGTGAAGTCTGAGTTCTGCGGGAACGTATAACAGGGAGGCCTGATTCCGCTGCAGTGGGGCGCGCTGCTCTGGGATGACTTCTCTGAGGAAATGATGGTTGAAATGAGACCTAGGGGTTGCGAGAGTTTTCTCTGTAGGAAGAGATTTTAAGACTATGGCAGGAAGGTTCTTCTCAAAGGGACTTGGTCTTTGATCTGGGCTAAATGGTATGTGCAAAGGCCTGGGATAACTGCTGTGAAAGGAAGCCAGTGTGGCCACCTCTGAGATGAGGAGAAAGGATGGTGAGAACTCTCCCTTCTTTTCTTTTTTAATGTTCAAAAATTTTTAATAGTTATTTTGGTATCCCATATAACATAAAATGTCCCATTTTACCCCATTTTTAAGTGTACAAGTCGAAGGCATGAGCTACATTCACAGTGTTGTGCTATCCTTACCACCATTCATTGCCACAACTTTTGAATCACCCCAACAGAAACTGCACCAATTAAGCAATAACTCCTCAACCCCGTTCCCCTATAAACTGTCCTCTACTTTCTGTCTCTGTGCATTGGCACAATCTAGCTGTTTCATGTAAGTGGAATCATGCAATGTCTTTCTCTTGGTGTCTGACTTATTCCACTCAAAATGAAGGTTCGTCCATGTAGTGCATGGATCAGAACTTCACTCTTTTTAAAGTCTGAATAGTATTCCATTGCATGTGTAGACATTTTGTTTATCCATTCGTGTATTGAGCAAGACACTTGGTTGCTTCCACATTTTTGGCTTCTGTGAATAATGCTGCTGTGAATATTGGTGTACAAAATATCCGTCTGTACCTTGCTTTCATTCTTTTGGGCATAGACCTAGGAGTGGAATTGCTGGTCCAGATGGTAATTCTGTGTTTACCTTTTTGCAGAACTGCCACACTGTTTTCTCCAGTGGATGCACCATCTCTCTCCTCCTTGAACTCATCTGTCTCACATTATTCTTTGGCTGAAGCACCACTTCTGTGTTGTGTCTTGTTTCTTTGTAAAGACTGTAAACTTCTCAAACACAGAGACTGACTAAGCAAGCTCTATTTCTGACCTTTAGAGTAGACTAGGCAGTAGATTCTGACTGCTGACATCAGGCCATGAGGGCGGAGGCTGCTTCCTTGTATTGGCTGTTGAATCTTGATGTTCTGTGCCCAGGCTGGCCCCTCAGTGCTGGGGAAACAGTGATGGGTATAAGAATGAACATTGGTTTTGATGTTAAAATAAATTGAAATACTAGTGAACAATGAAAAGGAGTGGTAAGGGATATAGAAAAACAATAAGGAGAACAAAGGTTAAAATCTATTGTGTAGGGTGCATGGGTAGTTCAATGGTTAGAATGCCCACCTCCCATGTGGGAGACCTGAGTTCAATTCCCAGACCATGCACCCTCCCCCCGCCTCCCCCAAAATTATTGAGTAGATGGAAATACTAGTGGTCAATGAGAGGGAGGGGTAAAAGGTAAGGGGTATGGTATGTGTGAGTTTTATCTTTTTATTTCTTTTTCTGGAGCAATACAAATGTTCTAAAAAAATGATCATGGTGATGAATATACTGCTATGTGATGATATTATGAGCCATTGATTGTACACCATACACAGAATGTTTGCATATTAAGAATGTTCATGTTTGTATGTTGTTTCGGTTTGATAATACAAAATAAATTAAATATTAAACAAACATAAATTTAAAAAACTAATGAAATTCAATACAGGTATACCACATTAAAAAAAATAGGTTTTGAAAGCAGACATATCTTCATTTAAATGCTAGTTATCATTATTAACCTGCTTACATAATCTTGGGAAACTCATTTCAAATTTTAGTTTGCTTAGCAGTTAAATTAACACAATGCTTCCTGTGTAACAGGGGTGATTAATAAGTTTCAAATTCCTTCCTCCATCTCTTTAGGTAATATAAACAGTGTTTAAATCAACAAGGTGAATTGTTGATATGCAGCTGCAGACTAGCTCTACTGTGCTACTTTAACAAGTTTTACATGGTTAAATTGAGTCTCTTAAAATCTTTGTTCGTGTTGTTTTGTTCTGGCTGTGTTTGCTAACGTTTCTGGTGGAATCATACCACTTTCTGTTGGCTTCATTTATAATTCTATTTTCCTTTTTTGGCTGTATGCACACCGTTTCATTCTGGGACCCATTACACTGTTGGATTTGGCCTCATTTACCTTTGTTTTCCTTTTCTTCTGGCCCATCTCCTCCTATTTCATTTTGGCACTACTGAAATAAATGGTCAGTCTTGTGCTGTTAGTCCACACTTACATCTTTGATGGGACAGCGCTCCTTTTTATTATTTTTAAAATTTTTCCAAATGGCAAGCTTGAATTTCCAATGTGTAAAACTGCTTTAGAACTTCCCGTTGAATATGAATTAGTTGAAATTTTAAATGTTAGCCAGTGTTGGGTGGTTGTGTTTTATTTTTCTATTTCACCTTTACCCTTCTAATCATGCACCTCATACTTATGGTATCCATAATAATGATTAAGAATCCTAATGTGCATAACATGGTGCCTGATCTTGTTCCAAGCAGTTTAAAGAGACCCTGGGCAGTTCCCCATCACTTCTTTTGTGTTCTTTATGGACAGAGCTCTATAAAGTATAGATTGTCATCTTCTATGTGCTAGAATCTAAAATAAATATGGACATGTAGCTCAAGCAAATACTTGAATAATGACTAAGTGTACAAATATTAATGATTAAACCGAAGCATTATTTATTCTAGACTGGACTGCCAGCTCACCAAAAGTTGCCTCTTTTCACGCCCTCTATTGTCTCTAAGTATTAAAATGCCTGCCTCCCTTACACATTGCTTGGAATAATTGCTAGGCAGGTGGGCCACTTACAAATGAAGTCACCAGCCTTTCAATTGATCTGGCGGTGCACCAGTGGTAGAATCTTTTCAGCAGTGTTGCTTTGTTCTTTTCACAAAGCAGTGGACAGAAGTGCCTTGTGGGGAGTCCCCAAAACAAGTGGGAGGCAGAAACCAACCCCTCTGAGAAGACCAAAGGGGGATGGGTAGCTCCTCTTTTTTCCTCTCTGGCAGCTGGAATGTGGATATAGGACTACATGTAGCCAATTAGAAACTTAATGCAGGAAACTTGAACCCTGAGGAGTTAGTTAGCGATTATTCACAGCGCTGGCTTTTGCAGAATGCAAGAGGCTGAGCTGTGACCATGGGCATTCAGGGTGCTAAGCAGGCTTTCTGGGGCATGATCCTATTTATCCCTTTCCTCTCCAGAGCCCTGCTAAAGCATGGCTACCCAATCTCACCACTCATTGCTTACCCTTCTGGTAAACTACTCTTAAAATTTCCAAGGTGCACTTTGTGCTATCTGCAACCAAGATAGTTCCAACCTGACAATTCCAATCTGACAAATAAAACACATAATAGTGGTGGAGGGACACATACAGTTATAGGAAGGGGTAGAATTGTCAGTAAAAAGAAAACAAACACATTCAAACTGAATGGTTGAACAGAAAGATCAGCCAGAAAGATCCAAGGTAGGTTCTATTGGAGGTGGTTATGGAAGGTCAGGGCTCAAAGTTAGAGGACTTCAAAAAGAAGAAAACAAGCTTGATTTTTCATTTTGAAGGTCCTTCAGCAGTTTGACTTTGTGATCTGTACATCCAGCATGACGTTTGTGTCATTTGATAAGGAACCAGAAGTGGGAAGAGAAATGACAGCATGGAAACACACCATCTTAGGGTATAGATAAGGCTGGTTCCTTCCACAGCCGAGGAGAAGAGCATATGTGGTCTCCGCAGAGGAGTCGAAACACTCAGTGACTGATTGGATTGGGTCCAAACCAAACATAGGATTTGAAAACAGTTCCAAGAATTTTCTTTTGTGCAGTGTCTGCCATTTGACTTTTAAACTGACATGAACAAAATGAGATGAAAACCATCTGCCTCATCTCCTTATTTCTTTTCTTAAATGCTGTTGGCCAAAAGTGTGGTCAAGCCTTTTACATAGAAAATCCTGCCTTCAAAAAGTGATAGGACACACGATTGTGATGATAAATGCACAGCTACATGATGATATTGTGAGCCATTGATTGTACACTTTGGATGATTACATGGTATGTGAATATATAATATATATCGATAAAAAATTTTAAAAATGACAGGACATAATTAACCATATGTGTGCTCTTAGGCAATTTTTGTTAACTTCACTATTTCTTTTTTTTTTTTTCTTGGCATGGGCGGGCTCTGGGAATTGAACCTGGGTCTCCAGCACGGCAGGCAAGAATTCTGCCACTGAACCACTGTTGCACCGCCTTGTACTAGTTCTTTTTAAGTTATTAGCTATTTCTGTGGTAAGCCAAGGTAAGTGTAAAGACAGCAGAGTTTTAAGATCAGAGGCTGCTCCTGTCAATATCCTTTTCCACACTAAAGTTGTTCTCCCTTTGGTGTTTCACTTGCACATGGATAGGTTGCACAATCTTGTTTCATTATGAATTCTTTATCAGATTTGTCTTAATTTCCTCTGTTCCTATCAGATTCTTGTGTTTCCTTGCCCCTCTTGGCCAAGCACCATTGTTTTCATCTTACTGGGTGGAACAGTAGATGCTGTTCCAGCTTTGATATTAATTTCCTTTGTAGTACAGCAATTCTGAGCTGGAGGACATGAGCATGTCTTTTCAATTTTGAAGAGAGATTTGATCTCTGATACCCTTGCCACAGTATCTGTTATTGCGGTGGTTTATTATGGTTCCTTTTATTAAAAGGTCTTTTCTGGTTAGATTTCTGATGCCAATTGTAAAGCAAACAAACAGCAAATCCTATGCTCACCGATATTTTTCTGTAAACATGCCCAGAGCAGAGGATTACATCTCTTAAGTTGTCTTGCTTAACATTACTTAGTTTGTAAAGAATTGATTTGTTCAGTAGAATTACTGATAGAAGTCTAGGAGTAAATTTTCTCTTGAATCCAATCGAGGAAATAATTCTCACTTGTCTGTGTCTTTCTTTAGTTAACTTATTTCTATTATCCTCAAACCTTTGCTTACCATGTTTAATAAACATCTTCAGTCGTGTTGGGTGTCTGTGCTGTTTAGGTACCAAATTCCAGGATGTCCTTTTTCATAAAGATGCGTTTTACCGATGTACTAGATATGTAAGGAGGATTCATGGAATTGTCATTCTGCTGTCTTTATACATAATGATTATAGTGTAATGAAAAGGGGCCTCTTAGGGGTTACGAATTCAAGAGCCCAGGTTCCACCTCTGCCTTAATCTAACTCCTAATTCTAGGTGAGCCACATAATCTTTCTGACCTGGTTCCCACCTCTATGTAGTAGGATGACGTTTTTGCTGTCATCTGCTACAAGTCGTCACTACTAACGTGGAATCATGCACGTGACAAAGCTGTATCCCTGTTCTCCCCCGCCGCGTGGACACCCAGCCTGGTAATTCTACTGCCCATCCCACCCCCACTCCCTACTGTCTTCCTTTGCAGGCTGATCTTCAGCAGCTACTTTGTATTATTTGTGCTGGAACTAAAGTTTCTTTCATGCTACAAAGCAGCCTTCCCTGAACATGCCCTGTGGCATGGTCATTTCTTTCCTCTGAGCCTGTGCTTACTGGAAAGCTCTACATCCACTGCTCCAAACTTGACACCTCTTCCGAGCAACTCCTCAAACTCCCCGTCCTCAGTGAGTTCTCAGAAGCTTGTTCTTCCTAATCTGATTAACCTCTTAGTAATTTCTGGTGCTCTGTCAACCTCTTGTACAAGGTTGAATTATAGTTGGTCACTTAGGTGTCCTATATACTTAACTTTTGAAATTGAGGGTTTTGATCATGAGGGTTTTTAGTTTTAGAGAAGTTGTAGGAATACAGAAAAATCATGCAGAAAGTACAAAATTCCCACAAAAGCCCTGTACTCGCAATTTTCCTTAAGATTAGCACGTTGCGTTAGTGTGGTACCTTTGCTACAATTGATGAAATGCTATTATTGTAGTTATACTGTTAACTGTAACCCATAATATACATTAGGGTTCATTATGTTCTACAATTCTGTCTTTAAATTCTTTTTTATTCTGGTAGCATAAATACAACCTATAATACCCATTTTTAAGCACAATTAAATGTCTCATTCACTGGTTTTAATTACGCTCACAATGTTGTGCCACCATCACCACAATCCATATCAAAACTTTTCTCTTACTCCAAACAAGAAAATGTATCAATTAACGATTAGCTGCCCCATTTTAAGGATTAGCTGCCCCATTTCCTACCACCGCCAGGCGCCTGGTAACGTATGAATTTGCCCATTCTAAATGTTTCCTATAAGTGAGAACATACTGTTGTTGACATTTTATGTCTGACTTATTTCACTCAATATGAAGTCTTTGGGGTTCATCCATATTGTCGCATATATCAGAACTTCAGACTTTTTAGAGCTAATTAGTATTCCATTTTATTTATATACCACATTTTGTTTACCCATTCATCTGTTGATGGGCACTTTGGGTTGTGTCCATCTTTTGAAAATTATGAACAGTGACACCACAATCACTGGCAGGCACTTATCTGTTTGAGTCCTTGCTTTTTATTGTTTGGGGTATATGCGTAGTAGAGGGATTTCTGGGTTATATGGTGTATTAGTCAGGGTTCTCTAGAGAAATAGAACCAGCTGGAGATATGTGTAAATATGAGATTTATAAAGGTGTGTCACACAACTGTGGGAATGGGAGAGCCCCAAATCCACAGGGCAGGTTGTGACGCTAGCAGCTCTAAGGAAGGGTCTGGATGAACTCCCCAGAAGAGGCTCACTGGCTGAAGAAGCAGTGACAAAGTCTCTTCTTTCTTAAAAGACTCCAACTGATTACATTATCTCATTGTGAGAGACATGCCTTAGTGGATCATAATCAGCCACAGATGCAATCAACTGACTGATGATTTAATACACCAGCCTTCCGGTTATCAACCAGCCATGAAATACCCTTGCAGCAATGGTCAGCCAGAGCTTGCCTGACCAGACAACTGGGCATCATCACTTGGCCAAATTGGCAACTGAACCTAACCATCACATATGGTAAATCTATATTAAGTTTGCTTAGAAACTATCAAATTGTTTTCCACAGTGGCCACATCATTTTATATTCCCATCAGAAATGAACTAGTGCTTCTGTTTCTCTACATCCTTTCGAAGACTTGGTTACCATTGTAATGGGTGTGAATGGGCATCTCATGGCTTTGATTTGTATTTCCTTAATGACTAATGATGTTAAGGATATTTTCATGTCATTATTGACCATTTCTATATCTTCTCTGGAGAAATGTCTATTCAAGGCTTTTCCCATTTTTTAATTGGAGATTTTTTTTTCTTTTTGATTGATGATTTTCATGTATTTTTCCCATATGTGGTTTCCAAATATTGTCTCCCATTTTGTGGGGAAAACAGAACTTTTACTTTCATGCTAAAGTTCTTTAATGCACAAATATTTTTAATTTTAATGAGATTCCATTTATCTATTTTTCTTTCTTTTGTTGCCCATCCTTTTGGTGTATAGCTTAAGAAACTATTGCCTAATACAAGGTCCTAAAGATGCTTCACTATGTTTTCTTCTAGGAATTTAATAATTTTGGTTCTTACATTTAGGTCTTTGATTCATTTTGAGTTAATTTTGTATAGGGTGTGATATAGGGGTTCCCCTTCCTTCTTCTTTTTTTTTTTTAATTTGCATATGGGCAGGAGGCACCAGGGATCGAACTCCAGACCTCCAGCACGGCAGGTCGGAGCTCTGCCTGCTGAGCTGCGGCAGCTGCCCCCCTTCCTTCTTTTGATAGGACATCCAGTTTTTTTCAGCACCATTTATTGAAAGCACTATTTTTTCCCATTGAGAAGTCTTGGCATTTTTGTCAAAAATCACTTGGCCGTATATGTGAGGGAGTATTTCTGAACTCTCAATTTAATTCCATTTGTCTATGTCTGTTCTTGTGCTGGTACCATCCCGCTAGGAATATTGTATCTTAGTAATATGTTTTAAAATCAGGAAATGTGAATCATCCAACTTCATTCTTGTTTTTCAAGATGGTTTTGGATATTCAAGGCCCCCTACCATTCTGTATAAATTTGACTAGTGACTTTTCCATTTCTTCCAAGAAGGCTGTTGTAATTTTGGTGGGATTGCATTAAATCTGTAAATCACTCCAGGTAGAACTGATATCTTAAACAATATATAGTCTTCCAATCTATGAACCTTTTTCCATTTAGGTATTCTTTGATTTTTTTTCAAAAATATTTTGTAGTTTTCTGTGTATAAGAAATTTACATCCTTGATTACATTTAATCCTAGATATTTTATTCTTTGCTATTGTAAATGGAATTTTTTTTCTTGATTTCAACTTTAGATTGTGAGTTACCAGTGTATAGAATGACTGATTTTTGGATGTTGATCTTGTACCCTGTCACTTTGTTGAATTTGTTTATTAGCTCTAGTAGCTTTGTCGTGACTTTTTCAGAATTTTCCATATATAAGGTCATGCCACCTGCAATCAGGGAGATTTTTATTTCTTCATTTCCAATTTGGATGCCTTTTATTTCTTTTACTTGCCTAATTGCTATGTTGAGAACTCTCAGTAAAATGTTGAATAATAGTTTTGACAGTAGGCATCCTTGTCTTGTTCCTGATCTTAGAGGGAATGCTTTCAGTCTTTCATAATTGAGTATGATTTTGACTGTGGGTTTTTCATATATGCTTTTTATCATATTGAGGAAATTTCCTTTATTGCCAGTTTTCTCAGTGTTTTTATCATCAAGAAAGAATGCCGGACTTTGTCGATTGCCTTTTTTGCATCAATTCTCATTTAATGTAAACATTTAGAGTTATGCATTTTATATTACCACCTTGGCTGCATCCTACAAGTTTTAATATGTTGTGCTTTTGTTTGCATTTATCCCAAAATATTTCCTAATTTTCCTTATGACTTTTAATTTGACCCATTTGTTGTTTTAGAGTGTGTGTTTAATTTCCACATAATTATGAATTTTCTCATTTTTTCTCTGTTGTTGATTTCTAACTTCATTCCATTGTGGTCAGAGAAGATACATTGTATGATGCCAATGTTTTAAAATTTATTTTGTTTTATGACCTAAGATATGTTCTATCCTGAAGAATGACTTATGTGCGCTACAGAAACATGTGTTTTCTGCTGTTGTTGATTCTATAGTGTTCTAAAGTGTTTTATCTATGTCTGTTGGGTTAGTTGATTTATAGTTTCCATTAAGTCTTTTATTTCCTATTGATCTTCCGTCTAAATATCCCATCCATCAATGAAAGTGGTGTATTAACATCGCCTACTATTAATGTAGAACTTTTTATTTCTCCCTTCAAATCTATCAATATTTGTTTCATATATTTTGGTGCTTATATATTTATAATTGTTATTTATTTTTGTTCAGGTGATCCCTTTCTCATTATATACTACTTTCTTTGTTCCTTATAACAGTTTTTTTTACTTACAGTCTTATTTTGCCTGATATTAGCATAGTTATACTATGCTATTATATGGTTATTATTTTCATGATATATATTTTTCCATCCTATCACATTAAATACACATTAATCTTGGCATTTAAGGGTTGTTTCTTGTAGACGGCATATAACTGGGTCATGCTTTTTTTTGTAAAATCCATTCTGCCAATCTCTGCCTTTTAACTGGAGAGTTTAATTCATTTACATTTAAAGTAGCTACTGATGATGTGAAACTTTCTTCTGTCATTTTGCTATTTGGTCTTTGTAAGCCTTGTACCATTTTGTTCTCTCAATTCTTTTGTTAATATTTACTCTCATATTTGTTTGATTTTTTTTGTTGTATACCATTTTGAGTCCTTCTTTATTTCCTTCTTTATCTGTTTTTCAGATATTTGCTTTCTGGTTACCATGGAGCTTAAATTTAATGCATTAAATTTTAGCAATCATATTTGATTTGATTCCAGCTTCAATTTCAATAGCTATTGAAGTTAAAAAAATTTCAGTAGTTTAAGTTTGTACAAATTAGATCTTTATACATTATCTGAAACCATAGATTTATCATTATTTTTTAATGAATTTTGTGAATTTGCATTTTAGAACCCATAAGAACTAAAAGGTAGATTAACATACCAAAAAATACAATACAGTATACCACTAATATTTGTAGTTACCCAGTTGATTACCTTTATGGGATGTCTTTATTTCTTTATGCACTTTGATTCACTGTTTAATATCTTTTCCTTTCAATATGAAACACTCTTTTTAGCATTGTTTATAAGGCAAGTCAAGTGGTCATGAACTCCCTCGGCTTTTGTTTATATGGGAATATCTTACTCAATACCTTATCTTCGAAAAACAGTCTCACAGGATATAAAATTCTTTGCTGGCGTTTGCTTTATTTTAGTACTTTAAATATTTCTTTCCACTGCCTTCTTTCCTCCTTGGCTTTTCATGTGCAACCAGCACTTCATATTTCGGGGGTTCCCTTGTATGTAACATGCTGTTTTTTGCTTTCTGGTTTCAGAACTCTCTCCTTGTCCTTGGCATTGGACAGTTTGACTATTATGTATCTGGATGTATTTCTCTTCCACTTTATCCTGTTTGGTGTTTAATGGGCTTCTTGGATGTGCATATTTATTTCTTTTGTCAAGTTTAGGAAATTTTCTGTCATTATTTCTTTTAATATCCCTTCTGTTCCTTACTCTTTCTTTTCTCATTTCGGAACTCCATAATGCATATATATCGGTACAGTTCATGGTGTTCCACAGGTCTGTTCTGTACTATTCACTAATATTCTTTTTTTTCAGCTCCTCAGCCCAAATAATTTTGTGTATCTTATGTTTGAGTCCATTGATTCTTTCTTTCACCACTGTTAATCTTCTGTTGGAAGAATCTAGGTTATTTTTCATTTTAGTTATTGTGGTCTTCAAATCTGATATTTCTATTTGTTTTCTTTTTAAAATTTGTATATCTTTATTGATTTTTCATATTGTTAATTCATCATTTTCCTGATATCCGTTAGTGTTTCTATGGGTTTTTCTTGATCTCTGTTAGCATATTGAAGATTTTTATTTCAAGTCTTTTTCTGTTATATCCTAAGTCTGTTTTTCATTGATTTTTCAAAGTTTTATCTTGTCTCTTGGTTAGCCCATCATTTCCTAATTGTTTGTACATCTTGTAATCTTTCGTTACATTTTAATATTTTAAAGTATTAACTCTGAGAGCTAGTCCCCAAAACTCTGTTCTTTAAGCAGTGTCCAGTTAGTTTTATGACAGAGATTTACTGGTGTGCCAGGAGCTAACAAAAACAAGCAAACCAAGATGAAGGATAATTTTCAGTCTTTGCTAATTGACAGAACATTAGCTGGTACTTTCCTTCAGAGTTTAACTTTCCTATCAAGAAGATCAGCCTAAGGTGAAAGCTTGGAGTCCTCCCTCTGTTCACTGAAGTAAGAGTTGAGTTTCCTGACTCAGACCTTTGGGCACCGTCTGATGGATTCACACTAACAGGGCATCCCAGCATGCACATAGGGGCTTATACTGCTCCCTTTGGAGCAGAGTCAGGAACCCACAATTGGATCTCAGGCTGGATCAGCACCATCCATGGAGGGGGTGGGGGAATGGGCCAGCAAAGGGACCATGAGTTTCTCCTGCTAGTTTTTTTTTTTTAAGTTGTGATTTCTTACTTTGGCACTCACTTAGTTACTCCAACCCTTTAGTTGTTTTTCAGAGCTTTGAGGAAAATAACTCTGCCAGTTTTTTCTAATTATTCCAAAGTTCTGTGGAAGAAAGGCCCCTGGAGCTCCTTATGCCGCCATCTTGTCTGACCAGAAGTCCCTCTCTCAAGTCTGCATTTTGTCACATCTTGCCCCACTGGGCAGTGCCTTGTATATAGCATGAGTTGTTAAATATTTCTTGAATTGCCATTAATAAATCATAAATCAGGTAAACCCCACAGCCTTATTTCCTTATTTATATAATACTTCGGGTGATTTGTAATGTCACTTTAATCTTTAACCTTAGAGGAAGAGGTGCCTTTCTCTTTCTCTGCAGAAATGTAAGTTGGACTTTCTTCAGTCTGACTAAAACCATTTAAGGGATGGTGGTGCAGGGCAGCCAAATGGCCATCCCTGCTCCTGTAAGGGAAGTATGCAATTTGCACATTTATGCATTCACACTGGGGAGACATAACATGGGTAGCTTTGCTCAGTTCTCAAAGGGATCCATAAATTCCCCGAATTTAAGAATCACCAAACTAGAAGAAAAGCATGTAAAACAGAAAGAGCGGAATACCCAGGGAGGAATACTGGAGATCAGTAAAGTTAAAGAAATGTTTTGTGTTATTAAGGAAAGTTGGCGCTTTCAAGAAAGTAAAGGCTTACTGCCTAGTTTGTTCACTGAGGTTTGTGTTTTTGTTAATATCTCAATATTAAAAGGAAATACAATTTTTCATGGATCTAGAGACTTAAATGTTTACCCATAATAATTTTTTTCCAAAACAATTCAAATCCCCATTTTTCTTTCATCTAGTTAAGTCTTCTCGTTTCCCCTGGGTTTTATATTTTAATTTACAAATTAGCAATTCATAAAAATTTAATATAATGAAGGCCTTTATTGAAAATTATTAATAATACTACATTTTGCACTTCTGTGGTTAACATCATGTCAAAATTTCTATGATAAACATCCTCCTGAAATTTATGGAGAATAAGGGAAAAATTGATGATACAACTTGGTTTTTACTTTCAATTCATGAATATTTGCATAGTTTAGTGTCCTTCTGAAAAGTGATGCAAACTTCCTAATTTTTTTCCTTGATGCAACATATAATAGGCATATTGTGCATGCTGGTAAATTCAGTACCACAGATGTCATTTATCAGTGTGGTGATGGACTCTGAGGTCAGAAAAGTCTTTTACGTGATGACTGAGGCTGAATGATCAATTGCAAACAAAGCTTATTCTTCAAGAGAGGAATTCAGCTCCCAAAATATCATATTTGATCGTTAGATTGCAAATTACAGAAAATTAATACAGTCTGTGAGGCTTCCTTGAGACAAATTCCTGACTCCACAGAGGTTACTGTGTTACTCCACAAGGTTTAGTTTCTATTCAAGAGGTACCCAGAACTGAGTTAAGATATTGCTAAAGCTAAGTGCAACAATGAGCTTTCTTAAAGAGCATACCATAAGACAAAGAGATCCAGACCATCTATAAGCAAATGTAAAATGTTCTGACCATTTAAACCAACTGCATAGAGACTCATTGATTAACTAATCCCAGGGACCACAGCTTCTTAAAACAAGCCAGCCATATAGGGAATAAGAAGCTTCACACACGACTTTATTAAAAGTATACCAGTGAAGAGTTTCTGGAAGCAAATAGGGTTTATCCCACATTTATTATAAATTCATTGAAATTGATATTATTGTCTTTCTTTGAACTTGTTCCCCATTCCTATACCTGGGCTTTTTCTATACTTTTCATAAGTCTAATGTCCTTTTCTTTACCAAAATAGGAAATATCTAATACCTAGTTATTTGTACCTGCAGATGATTCGGTGGTTGTGCACATGATAGGTCTAGATAAATATTTTCTGTAGTGTGGTTAGAGGACTGGTTATATGAATCCATTTTCATATAGCATTTATTTGAGTTTTATGTTTTGACCCTTCATTGTTATGGACTGAGAAATGTAAACTTATTAAAATAATTTTTGATACTAGTTAATGTAGCTGAGGAATGGGATGGCCTGAAGAGTCCTACTGAAATTATATTAGGTATTCTCAAATGATCCCTTTGGCAAACAGGACTGAATAATTTGGGGTGGATTTGGATAGAAACCTTTACCACAAAGGGGTACCAGCCCTCATAGGGCTGAGAGTGCTAGATGCCTTCCTCTGTGAGCCCGTGTTCCTTACTTTTTGGGCAGACCAGGATCCCAGTTTGAAAAACAAATGCTTTCATTCATCTGCCCTAATTTATAAACCTGGACAATTGAGGACCAGAAGGGAAAGGGAACCAACATTTACACGTTTGCTGAGATGAATGGGTGGATGTATAGATAGCATTATGGGATCATAAACATAATACATGCATACACATACATATATAAATACACACATTTATAAAATCACTTCATCCTTGTAACAATATAAAACGTAGATGGTTTTACAGATGGACAGAGGAGAAAAGCTTTAAATTGATAGGGTTGGGACTAACCTCCGGTCTTTTTGGTGGCAAAATCTCCATGTTTTCTTTTGTATTTCCACACTGCACCGTGTCCCATGAAGGCCAGGTGCCCTTTTCAACGCCACCCAGGAGACAGGGCCACAGCAGGGGCCGAGGTCTTCGGCTTCCTGTCCCAGGGTTTTTCCCTCAAGAACCCCTGTCCTCTTTTGTCATTGTTAAAAACACATGTTAACAAAGTAAATAGAATATTGATCAAAATAAACAAAGAAAGATGCTCCAACTGTGTTGACCAGGAGAAGGGTTAATGTTCTCAGTTGCAATATTTTAGCAACTGATTGGTCATGTAAAATGTCTCGCGAGGAAAGCTGATTTACAAAAAAAAATTACTAAGTAAGAATTGCTCTTAGCTTGTAGAATTTCACATTAGAACCAACTTCCTAATTTTAAAACATTAGTTTTTTTTTTTCCTCAAAGCATACTTTCTCTATGGCCTAAGAACTGAGGTTTGACGTATATAATTTTTGAGGTTTGATATTGACTAGGTATTAACTGCTTTTATATTTCAGAAGTTAAAAGATACATAAGACACAATCATTGGCATTCTTTTTACATTTGAAAAATAAAACCAAACAGAAATGATTGAGGCATTAAACTGAAGTTCCAGTGCGGTACTCATAAAATCCACATGCTTTTTGTTGACTTATGCTGAGGTCTGCCAAATAACAGCCATTTTATGCAAATTTTTAGACTAACAGGCCATGGATATCTTAGTACACTCTCATACTGAGTTGCTGACACTCTGATTTTCTTTTCATCTGGATCATTTAGGGAAAAGGGACATTCGGGACAAGTTTCTGTTTTTTTCTCATGGCTCCTCTATTGGATTTAACTGAAGTTGTATTTATTTATCTATTTTTTTCATATTTCTCACTTATAACTACTTCCTGTCCCCCAGGCTGTCTTCCTAGAGGACAAGGGCTTCTTTTTCTTCTTCTGTCTGTTTCATCTAGCCCCTTCCCCTTTCTCTCCAGTGCCTGATACAATGTCTGCAAAATAAGTCCTGAATTAGGAGGAGTGGGGGTGAGTGGGATGGAGGGAAGAAGGGAGGGAAAGAAAGCAGAAAAGAGGGAAGAAGGAAGTGAGGTAGGAGGGCAGGAGATGTTATGGGTCAGATCACAAAGGCAGGAGCTCTAAAATCTGGATTTCTTCTTCCCTTGGTGTAGCAAGGGCGTTTCATGAATATTACCATTAGATACTTTTTCTTTAGTGTTCCTTTCTAATGAAGGTAGAGCAGCAAACAGTTTTTATTTTTACCTTTGTTCAGAAAACTTTATCAAGTTCAGTTAAACCCGATAGGTCTTTAATGAGTAGCGGGCACCTTTCTGGGGTTGGGGATACAGGGATGTAGAACCTGGTCCTAGTCCAAGGAGCTCCTTGTTCAGGGAAGACAGCCAACATGTCCACAACTATATTGCGGTACAGAATGATAAGGACCCCAGGACATCTATATGCTTGGCAGAGATGGCACCCTGAATGGAATGATTGATTTTTTCCTGCAAAAGGGGATCAGTAGTAGGTAGAGGAGAAGGGGATTTGGGCAGTGAATAGGAGTTTGCCAACCACACTCTGCAGTCAGGGTAGATAGAATACACAGCAGGCTTAGGGAACTCATGGGCAAAGGATGGGGTTGGGGCAGCTTGGTCTTTTGGGCTGAATCTACAAGTAGCTTGACATAATTAGAGTCTAACATTAAAAGGAAGTGGGGACAAGAAACAAGAATAAAGAGGTAGCGAGGATCAAATCAGGAAGACATATGCCACATGATAGGTATTTACTATTACCCCCTGAGCACTGAGATGCAGATTAATAGCTTAAAGTAGGGAGGAGCTTTGTTCAGCTGGCTTGGTAGGAGTTTGGGAGGGAGGTGGGCAACCTGGAGAGGGCAGAGCCTAGAAGAGAAGGGATGAGTAAAGTCAAGTGGGACAGGAGCTCAAATTCAACCTGTGGATGGTGGAAATAAGAGGTGGAGAGGAGAAGCATTTAGCAAGTTGTTTGGGGATAAGACTTTAGGCAGGAAAGGTCATTTGACTTACAGGTTTCTGGCTTTAGACTCTAGTTTCCGGTGCTACTGACTGATACAGGAAAATACTGCTTTATGTTCCTGTTTCAGATAGTGAATAATAAGCATAGTTGCAACTTCATTGGGTGTTCATAATCTTTAATAGTGACTACACTTTCAATTGCTCCACCCATGGTCAACCTTCTCCATTTCCCTGGGAGATCGGTCATAATTATTGCAAAGGAGTCACGTCTTCTCTACCATGTGTATCCTCAGTCACTGGCCCATGGTCAGAATTGCCCTGAAAATCCTTTACGGGACTTCTGGGCTGAAGATGGGCTTCCAGTTTCACGTTAAGTCCAACTTAGCCACTTTTCTTTTTTGCGTTGTTGGCATCGAAATAGATTGCTGTCTCCTCACTGGAGCACCACCATGTTAGGTAGATTACCTGGATTTTGGAGGCGTGTTTTATTAAAAATGCAGATCTCCAAACATGAGAATGATACTCAACCCAATGAGATATGCTCCATGAAAGGCACGGAGGAGCAGATAGGGTATAAGCAAGGGGTGGTGATTCCCACTTTTCTATTATAGCTCATCTCAGAACGTATGACTCTTAGGCTGCTGGACTGAATGAATGCTTTCTCTATCACCATATCCTACCCCATTTTCCATCATTGAGATCCTGTCCACTGAATGTACTTAAGATATGATGCATACCTCCTTTTTATGCAACAAACAAAAAAAACAGCCTATGACTTGTCCAAAGACAGAATAGGAAACTGAGAGATCCAGGGCTTAATTTATTCCATTTCTGATTTCAATTAAATAGGCTTACAAAGTTACAGATTTTTATTCTAGAAGAAATGCTCCTAATGACAGGACAGTTGAAAGAGTGTTTGACCAACAAAATACATAGGTTTATATTTGCTTTTTTCTTATAATTTATTTCTACCCAATAAATGTGATGTGTAATACAAAATGCCCATTGAGGGAAGTACAGTAAATTGTGTTTAGGTTTAATTAGCATCTAGTGAAAATCAACAACTGGCTGGCTGGTTGGAGCAAAATAACATGGCTTGACCATCCTTGGTGAGTTCAGGAGTTTATCAATTGTCCAAGATAATGATTTGTAAACCATTCTAAACTAGGAGGAGTACTACTGGGTAAAAAATGGAATTTTTGTTTTTATTAATTTCCTGGGTATCTCTGACCAATGACCAAGATCATTTTCTATGTGGGATGCCATTTCTTACTAAGTAGTTTTGCTTAGGAGAAAAAAATGACAGATAAGGGTGTTTTCAGCATGAAATTATAGCAAGGAAGATAACGCTTCAATCAAGCAGAGCTAGTTTCTTGTCCTGATTCGCTTGAGAGGTGTTTCTGACTACAAAGTCTTATTTAGAGCGCTGGTCTCCAAAAGACTTGCCTAAAAAGGTCTTTGAGGTCTAATATACAATCCGTTGATGTATGGAAGAAATTATTTGAACTTCAATTTATATAGAATATTTTCTAGTTCATATTTTAGAACATCAATTATTATGTGTATTTGTAATATGCTAGGCACGATGTGTATATACTTCATAAATACATGAATAGAGAATAGTTGTGCCTTTATAAAGAAACCGATAGGATGTTCCCAGCGAAATGTTTGAAACTACTGATCTAGAGCTCTCTTTTTAAAGTAGGCCAATGATTAGAATCCTCTTGGAGCTTTTGTTAAAATTGCAGATTCCTGGAGCTGTTCCCAGAAGATTCTGGTTAAATAGGTCGGTACAGAACAGTGCTTTCCAAACATCAGCACACATCTGAATCACCTGGAGGGTTGTGACTACGCAGATTGCTGGTCCCCATTCAGGAGGTCTGGGGTAGAGCCTGAGAAGCTGCATCTGTGCCTGGCAAGTTGTCAGGTAATGCTGCTGGTCCAGAAAGGGCTTTGAGCATCGGTGCCCTAAGGTGGGACTCAGAGATTAGGTGGCCAGTGCCCATCTAGAGGCCACCCTCTTGTCCCTCAGACAGATATGGCAGGTATTCTCTTATTTTGTTTTCCTTTCTAACTTTATATTTTCCTATGTTTCATTCCAGTGACTTCATATAAACAGTTTAATTAAATCCTTGCAGCAGCTCTATGATATACTTATTTGTATATAGAAAACCATAGACAGTCAGGCCCCTAGTAATTTGGCTGAATCTGCACACTATTTGAAATAGAAATAATGCCACTATCCATTAAAATACAGATTTAAACATCAATAAGAAAAAAATATTTAGTTGCTGGTAGCAATCCATAGATTGGTATGCAGTGAAGGATGCAGGAAGTGTAATAAGCCGTAGCAACTTAAAGAATGAGACAACTCACTTCCTCTAAATTTTATAAAACACATCCGTTGGCAAATAGCGCTCTTTAGAATCGAGCATTGCATTAGCCATGTAAATGCCTGTGCAATGTGTAAAAACTGCCTGCTAGATTAAATTATGTAGAAGAGCATTTCTATAATGCTCAGTGTCTGATTCACTAAACATCACAGGCGTACTCAAAGTTTAAGAGGCATTTTATACTTTTATTGTTTGGTAGGCAATTAAATGTGGATGTCACCGTGATTTAGAATAAGAAAGTAGTGGTTCTGCTAGGTTGGTGTAAGCTTGTTTTTAACTCCTAAAATAATTATGAATATTGTTGCCCACTTTCTGTTTATCCTTTGAGTAGTATCCTATATAGCCATTTATCTTATATGGTGTTTTATGTGGAGTACTTGAATAAGACCATCTGAGGTTATATGTATTTTAGGAAAATAGAGCATCTGACATTAGTTCTTTTAGGAGGTATGTTGGCAGTCTTTTTAATCCGCTTTCTCTACAGAGAGACCCATTTAATACTTTATACATTTGATAAAGACTGCCTTAAATGGGGCCATTCTGTATTTAGAACAAATGAGAAACATGTTGCAGAAAAATCCTCAAGGAGTATTACATCTTTTAACAAAATAACTTTAAATGGTCTATAATTATTATAAGAAGAAGGATTGCCGGAGTGTAGAAATCAATTTAACATGTAAAATGCAGGACAGTTCACAATGCTTTATAAATAAGTTAATGAAACTACCTTTTGATTGTCCACAAGTGTCTTCTTAGAAATTGTATCATAGTTGCTGCTTGCCATGCAAGTCACTTCACACTCAATATATAAATACAACTGCTATTTACTTACCTTACAGAGGTGGGTTAGGGTTGAAAAAGTGTAGTCTGGGAGGGGCATGAGCTCAACCCCACTGGAGCTGCCAGCCCTACAGTAAAATCCATGCACCTTTGGGTGAGCTATTCCACCACTGTACATCACAGGAAGAGACCCTTCCAACGCCAAGATCCAGACCTGGCTGGAGAGGGTGTGGCCGGGCTCCCTGGAGGTGCCACCCCAAGAAAACCTGGTGCAAGCCTGTTCTCGAGGGTGGCAGGGAAGACAGGCGCTGGGGGGTGTTCCACCCGAGGCACGCCCTGCAAACCTGCCAGGGCTGAGGGTCCGTGCTGTGTGAGCTGACTGCCCGACCCAGAGGAGATGGGAATTGGGAAAGCAGCTGCAGAGGAGCCCACCTCGCCTGCACCACCTGCTGACAAAGCTCACCTTCCTACCAAGTGCAGATGGCCTGGGTTTACTCATGGAGAGCTGGTGATGAAACATGAATTTAAAGCTGAAGAGCGATACCCTGATAACTGACACAGGGTCATTGATTCCTGCCTCTTAGGACTTTTAAGGCGATCACATGAGATAACCCATGTAAATATTTGCGTGGTTTTTGTTGTAGCATGTGTTCTATGAATCAGACATATTGAGCTGGAAGGAATGACTGATATATTGCTGACACATGGTAAGTGCTCAGGGAATGGTGGCAGTTAACACCCGGAGAACTTGGAGGCTCACAGGTTGCTCTTTGCCTCTCCTAGTAGCGCTCTCATAGAGGGTTGTCGTTTAATACAGGCACCTGCCCCTTGTTTTATTGTGCTTTGCAGATATTGTGATTTTTTACAAATCGAAGGTTTGTCGCAACCTTGCATTGAGCAAGTCTGTTGGCACCATTTTTCCAATGGCGTGTGCTCACTTTGTGTCTCTGTATCACATTTTAATTACGTTAGGTACCTCTTTTTTTTTTTTAGACATAACGCTGTTGCACACATGGTTAGACTATTGCATAGTACAAACATAACTTTTATAGGCACTGGAAAATGAAAGAAACTCATGTGACTCTCTTTATTGCAATATTTGCTTTACTGCAGTGGTATGCCTATAACTTCAAGCCAAATAAACAACCCCAGGTGATGGCTCTTCTTTCAAAACTTTGAAGACTACTTGTAGCAAACAGTGAGGGACTGTGAAATCAATTTAGTGAATCTAGACCTGCTGTTTAAAAAAAATGAACACAACACAATGAAATATATCAGCGTAATGTAGCCCGGTAGAGGTGTGAGTTTGGTTTGTAAAATATACATTCATGTCTTCTGAGTCAAATGACATGACTGTGGATCACAGTTGAAAAAACTTTGGAAAACACTGCTGTTAATGGTGGAATCAAATCCTGTGAATTTGTTTTCCTTTATCCACTTCCCAGGCCAAAGTGGAGCAAACTCTGCTTTATAGCTTAGTGATTTGACACTATTCTTGGATCTCCTGGACAATTCTCTATAACTCCATAGAAAGAAGAATGATAAATTCCGTCCAACATGCAAATGACAATATTTTATTTTCATAAGTCAGGAATGACCTTTGTAGACAAATGGCCTTGCTACTTAATTATTGCAAGAGGTTGGGGAGAGAAGAACTCAACTTTTCTAAAAAGAAAGCCACAATTTGTAGAGACTTCCTTAACATTTAACTGGCTTATGGTTTTCGACCATAACAAAAAATTAACACACCAGAGATTTACACACATTTTGTCACTGGTTCATCTTGGGATACATCAGAACAGATGTCCTGAAAGTTTTTTGGACAGTATTGAGACAGTTTCCATTGCTTAGGTGGATATTACATTACGCTTTCTTTTTAAAATGTCCAGGCAAAATTACGGCAGCCAGATTCTGCATAGAATTTTGGGGAATCAATTACCCATTCATTTAAAAAGTATTTACTGCCTGCCTTTCCAGTGCCGGGCTATAAGGAACACCAAGATAAATAAGCAGAGTAACCATCAAAATTACTTTGGAGGAGAATTCTTAGCCTGCCTGTGGGCTTTCAGATACCTGCTCTTATTTTTAAACTGTGCAGTTTTCATGGAAAAATGTCAGGCCGAACTCCATTTTGTCCGATTTCTAAAGCATGTGGTTCTGCTCATCAGTAACTACATGGAGGAATGTGGTCTTGAGTCAGGAGTAAAGACACAAAGCCATGGCGGTCCTCTCCACACCAAGGACATTGTTGGGAGAGACAATATTCATCAATATAATTTCAGCAGGTATTCTGGCTTTCATCCCGGAATGCACTGAGCTCCCAAAAAATCAAGCTTATGGAATTGAAGTTTGGTGGCCCACTGTTGAAGCATCTGCTAAATCCCTGAAACCCGTGGCTCTGCTCTGCACGCACGATGCTAGCAAGGACCCTGCTCATGGACTTATGTTGATTGCTTCTGCCCAGGGCCTCAGGGGGCATTCTCTCTGGATTTAGGATGAGGACCAGTTGTCATTCTCTGTGGCCTCGGTTTGGGAGGCACTATAGTGACTCAGCCTGCCCGGGTCCACTGACACTTCCCTGCCCTCTCTCTTTGAGAGCTTGGGCAAGCTCTGCAACCACCCAGGCCTCAGCTTCTCTATCTATAAAATGAGGTAATAATAGCATCTACCATATAGGGCTGGTATGAGGATTAAGGTCCTCGGTAAATGTTACTTGCTATGGTTGTTTCTCCTATTAACATTATTAGTATTCCATAGATGCTGTGGATTATGTAGTAGATCCTATTTCCCTCTTTACACTGGCTTCTAGAAAGCTTAGAGCAGAACCTGTGGCTAACCTCCAGGAGATGAACCCAGTGACATTTATTATCATTATTAGTAGTAGCAGTGGTATTTTGAAGCAGATGTGGGGTCCCAGCCTTATTCCTGGTATCATCTCATTCTTATTTTTCCCTTTGCTCCACTGGCCTTTCCTTTTTTTTCTTTCTTTTTGCATGGGCAGGCTCCAGGAATCGAACCAGGTCTCTGGCATGGCAGGGGAGAACTCTGCCTGCTGAGCCACTGTGGCCCAGCCAGGCCTTTCCTTTTAACTTTTACTTTTTATTTCATTTTCTGAATTTAATTTTCATGGTATTGTGTCATAACACATGTCCTGTCACAGGTCACATAGCAGAGAAATCATCAACATCATTGCTAATTACACGTCCTCATTGCTAATTGAGATCAATTACACTTCCTTTTGCAGAGTAACATTTTCTTCATCCTGCACATTTATGTTCTATGTTGTGTTCAAGTTGCTAGAAAAGTCTTTCTTAAGGTGTGATGGACGGGTGTGTGTGTGTGTGTGTGTGTGTGTGTGTGTGTGTGTGTGTGATAGAGAGAGAGCACGAGAGAGAGAGGAGAGAGAGGGAGAGAAAGAGAACAAACGGTAGGTAACATGACGCAGCTTGTATCACCTTTCCACCGTCTTGATTATGACTTTCGGTTTAGCTCTGATTACTCTTCCCCAAAAGAGAACAATTTACTTTTAGTTGACAGAAGAATATAGTATAACCATGAGTAATTGGAGGTAGGTCTAAGTAAGATAAGTCTGGAAAAACCTTGGGAAATCTGTTGCAGACCACACATCTGTCGTTTTGAAAATCAACAATACCACATTTTCTGGAATGCTTTGTTTCACCAAGTTTCAGGGAATTTGCTTCCTCATCAGATGTCATCATTGGCTCACAGCACATTTACCTGAAAACCTAGCCAACCCCTTTTCTCTTCAATAACATGCTCAGGAGGTAAAGCCCCGAAGAAAGTACCTATGTGAACACACATGCACTTTTCAACTCCCTGGGGAGTCCACTTTTTAAAAAAATATTTTTATTGTGAAAACTTAACATTCAAATACATATTCTTGACATAAAAACATTCCATACGTGGTGTACAATCAATGGCTCACAATATCATCACATAATTGTATATTCATCACTATGACCATTTTTCAAACATTTGTATCACTCCAGCAAAAGAAATAAAAAGAAAAAAGAAAAAAACTCATACATATATACCCCTCATGCTTCTCTCTCATTGACCACTAGTGTTTACATGTACCCAATTTATTTTACCCTTTGTCTCCCCTGCTATTTATTTATTCATTTATTTTTATCCATCTATTTTACTCATCTGTCTGTACCCTAGATATAAGGAGCATCAGACATAAGGTTGTCACAATCACACAGTCACGTTGTTAATGTTCTATCTTTATACAATTGTCTTCAAGAATCTGGGCTACTTGAACACAGCTCAACAGTTTCAGGTACTTCCCTCTAGCCATTCCAATACACTGCAAACTAAAAAGGGATACCTATATAGTGCGTAAGAATAACCTCTCAACTCTTTGAAATCTCTCAGCTACTGAAACTTTATTTTGTCTCATTTCTCTCTTCCCCCTTTTGATCAAGGCTTTCTTAGTCTCTTGATGCCAGGTCCTGGCTTATCCCAGGCTTTCTGTTCCACATTGCCAGGGAGATTTATACCTCTGGGAGTCAGGTCCTTTGTAGAGAGGAGGGCACTGAGTTCACATGCTGAGTTGACTTAGAGAGAGAGGCCACATCTGAGCAACAAAAGAGGTTCTCTGGGGGTGACTCTTAGGCCTAATTTTAGCAGGCTTAGCCTGTCCCTTCCAGGAGTAAGTTTCATAGGGGAAACCCCAAGATTGAGAGCTCAGCCTATTGAGTTGTTTGTCCCCACTGCTTGCGAGAGTATCAGGAATTCTCCAAATGGGGAAGTTGAATTTTTCCTCTTTCTTCCCATTCTGGGGAGTCCACTTTTAATTTCCAATTATACTTCCAACTTCTGGCAATGAGTGGAACTCCTGAGAGTTACTTGCTTGAGGATACAAAGTAAGAAAGCTACTTGAGCTAATCCTAATGGATACTGGTTGCACATGTCCGGCAATGTGCTACACTAACTTTGTATACACTATCTCACTTAATCTTCATATACTCCATGTGTGGTACATGTTGTTCTATCCATTTCCTCTAGGGTTAAGGGAGGCTTAGTCATTTGTCCACAGCACATCGCTAATAAGGGGAACAATTAAGATTTGGCAGATGTTTGACCTCTGAACCTGTCCACTTCACCACTACCCAAATCTGCCTTCAAATCCAAAAATCTTAGTTGTTCTCTTTTTAATTGGTTATTTTGATTCAGATGCCATTTACTTTAATCTTATGCCATTTAACTCAAACTGTCTTTCCTATTTTTAGGGAACCACATCTGTTAGATGAAGGCCAGTGGTGGGTCTGAAAATTGGTTTGCAGGGTGATATATAGGAGACAATAGGAAATTCATAGTCTATCCCACTTTCCAGAGCTCCAATAACAGTACATGGGTCCAGAACAAACCAGACCATGCTTTTTTATGTTTCCTTCCAATGATAAAACAGTTTTGTGCAATGGGGAACTTGTACCCTTGCTTCCATGTTCTATTAGTCTTCTGTGTTTGCTGTCAATGTGCACACTGCTATTTTTACATATGGTTCTAACTTCAGTGCCAGTGCCATTGTGCAACCAGGTTTTTAACCATTCATGCTGAGTGTAATAAGCCAGATACAAAAGAACACATATTCTGTGATCTCACTTATCTAAAACAATGAGAATAAGCAAACTCACTGAGTCAGAATCTAGAAAATAGGTTAGCAGGGACAGGGTGGGACTAGGGAATGGGAAGTTAAGGCTTAAAATATAGAGGATTCCTATTTGGAATGATGGAAATGTTTTGGTGATGAATGGTGGTAATGGTAGCTCAACATTGTGAGCATAATTAACAGCAGTGAAATATGTATCTCAATGTGGTTAAAAGGGGAAATGTTAGATTATACGTATAGTAACAGAGTAAGACATTTTTAAATCCAAGGAACTACACTGTACAGGGAGCCCTAAGCTAAACATGAACTACAGTTAATAATACAGTTATAAAAATGTGCTCTCATCATTTATAACAAATGTTTCACACCAGTGCAAGGTGTTAATAATAGAGGGAGAAATGAGAATGTAAGTTATACATGATTGTTCTGTAAATCTATAGTTTCTTTAATAAAGAAAAATAAATTAAAATGATTAAACTGCAGGGTTGTATCAAAAGGCCACCCATGTGTCCATTGCGGGGGCGGGAGATGGCTTTTCTGTACAAATTCATGGTTCTTTCTTTCATTTGGATTTTGGTATTCTACCACTGTTTGGACTTATTTCTACAATACTAAAGCTGTTTTCTAATTCAAAGTTAGGGTTTGCAACCAAGGGAAAATGTTTCTCATAAATGTCTGCATACCCCAGTTTGGAGAGTTGTCAGTACTATGCGCTTTAAACACACCCACTTCATTTCTGAACTTGTTAAAACTCAGTAAGAGGGAGGTATAAATTGTTGCCAAGGTGAAATAGTGAATTAATGCTGTATCTTTTATAATGAGTTTTCTGTTCCCAGTAGAATGGTTAATTGAGACCAGTGCGGTTAGAAGTATTACAGAAGACAATTTTCAGGACCATGAATTTCACTGCCATGCCTAGAGACTGAGGGCTAAGAATAAGCTAGAAAGCTGGGAGAGACCATTTACAACAGTCTGAGATTTACTTGCCCTTGCCGTTGGCTGTGTCCTGTTTTAACTTTTATTAATCAAAGGCTGGAGACAGATGTTGCAAGTCTGCTCATCAGATTGCAGATAAACCCAGATCTAGGTCGGGTTAGTAACCCTCAATGGTGGGATCAGGGTTCCAAGAGACTTCATCAGGCTGGAGTGATGGGTGGACTCAATGGGACAGAATGTAGTAAGGGTAAATGTGAAGTCCGGTACTTGAGCTCAGAAAAAGTTAGTTCCCTTCTTTATTATGAGAGAGGAGAAACGGCTTGATGGCACTGGTATGAGAAGGACCTAAGGATTTCAGGCTTGCAGAGTGCAGAATGAGCCACCTCTCTATGTCAGCTGTTGAAAACAGCAGACGCCAATTGAGTTCCAGCTCCAGCCCTGGGTATCATTTTTTTCAGAGTCCTGCTGATAAAGCTCAGAGTACTTAGCGGACACCTGTCAGGATGGTTGAAAGGTCTGAAAACCTTCCAGTATGAGCAATTGAGGGGGTGAAGCACTTTTTGCATTGAGAAGTAAAGGCTTAGGACATGCCAGCTCTTTTCAAATAATCAGCTTTCCTGTGCAAGAGCTGGGATATTTTACTCTTGCTTCACAGGTTAGAGCTAAGATAAATGGGTATGTATTTAAAAAAGCAGAGTTTGGGCCTTTGAGAGGGGGATTTTACTGCATAATAGGGATGCTTTACCAAATCCTGAGTGCAGTGTCAGTTTAGAAGCTGGCTGACTGGCTGGGATTTTGTAGAACTGCTTTAAGCATTTGGATGGAAGTTGGACTAGATGACTTTTAAAGTCTGTTTTACTTCTAAAGTTGTACAATTGCTATTTTACTTGCCTTCTTGCCACCAGGGCATATATTGGAGAGTAGCATAATAATATTCTTAAATGCATGTTTCCTTGGCCAGAACCACTAATTCCCATCATTGGCAAACAATTATAATTAAGATCTTTATTAATGCAATCAATAGAATTATATAAGTACCAAAATTAAGCTGATGTTTTCCAAGTTTACCTGTTTTTTAGAGTAAGCAGCGAGAAACTTTATTGAATACACATGTGAGAAGTCATGTGGGCACACTTGCAAGAAAGGAAAGATGAAAGGTAAATGGCAATATAGGGCCATTTGCTTTTTTTTTTTTTTCGCATGGGCAGGCACTGGGAATTGAACTCAGGTCTCCGGCATGGCAGGCGAGAATTCTGCCTTTGAGCCACCGTGGCCCACCCCCATTTGCTTTTATAGATTAGCTTTACCTACTCCCCCTTCCCCTTCCTCTTTGGGACTTTCTCTTCCCCTCCCTTCTCTCCAGGGCAGTGCCTGGTGGTAGATAGTATATTTGGGTGTGTAGGTTGGCTCCACCTTTTTCAGTAGATGGTCACTCAGGTGAGGGTCATTTGGCTCTAGATGGGTCGGCTGCTGCTGGGTGTTTCCCATAAGGGGGTAGACCCAAGCAGGTTGTCTGTCCAGGACTCGAACCCTCCTGACCTGGAATAACCATCTTTGCTCAAGGACTTCTTCACATTTTTGTGGTTTTTTCCTCTCCCCTCTCTCCCCATTCTAGACTGCCTCAAAATCTTTCTCAGAGAGTTCTTGTCCCTTAATCTTGAGGGTTGCTGAGGGATGGGTGTCTGCTTTCTGTAACTTCTTCCTGCTTGTCATTGGGTGTAGACCCTACATGATGGGTCGCAGAACTTTCTGGCTATTTTATTTAAGTTGAGACGGGAGGAGTCTGGAAGGGGTAGTTAGAATGGCTGAAAATCTTCACATCAGCATTGGTTTGGTGTGAAAGTCTTCTAGGCTGGAAGAAATAAATTTTTAAGAAATTTAAAAATGCAAGGGATTATCAATAGCAAGAGTGGCACAGAAGTGAGTGGGTCTAGAAGATGGATGAGTCAGGAAAGACCAGGGAAGAGGGAAAGAAATGATCATCGTTTAGGTCTAAGAGTGAACCTAGCTGGGCAGCCCATTCCTGCTTAACTGGGAAATAAGAGAGCACATGGCACGTCAAGGGTGCAGGAATGAGGTTTAGAAGGGACTTGATTGGGTTGTGGCTTTGGCTGGCACGTCTGCCTGGTGATTCCCTCAAGTTACATTAGTATTATTTCTTTGATGACCAGGGCAATAGATTACTGCTATTTTTGTTGTTGTTTTTGGTAAGAATATGGCATTTAAGAAATTGACTATTCTTGGTGGTGTTTGAGAGAAAGCTTCACTGTTTTTACATTGCTGCATGAGAATGCAGGTATAGGAAGGCATGGTTTTCTCTTTTCCTTTTTGTTCTAGAACTCAGGTAAGGGCAATTCGTTTTGCTTTCTGAGCTAAAGTCCCTGGGAACAGGGTTTGGCTTCATTATAATTTGGCTGACTATTGCATACTTTGCTTTCTTTGTTTTTTTGGCTAATGAAGCGACTTTTAGAAATAAAAATAGTTGACAAATTACCGCAGATATTTTGTCTTGTTTTACCTTTACACATTTACTAGAGTTAGGTTACTTAACAGGTAGAACATATATTTTTTTTTACTAGCCTTATTGCTTCTTAAAAATACTTGTGTTGGTTTGCAAATTGCTGGAATGTGATATACCAGAGCTGCAATGGCTTTTATAAGGGGAATTTAATAAGTTACAAGTTTATAGTTTTAAGGTAATGAGAATGTCCAAATTAAGGCACCAGCAAGAGGTTGTCTTAATTCAAGGAAGGTCCATGGGTTAGGCACACCTTTGTCAGCTGGGTAGTCACATGGCTGGCATCTGCATTTCCAGGTTCTGGCTTGTTTAACATCTCATGGTGACATCTGCTGGGCTCCAAGCATCTCCAAACATCCACGTCTCTGTTCTCCATGTGTATGCATCTGTGTCCACTCTGTGTGAAGTTCCTACTGATGCTAATGCTTCTGTCATTTCTCTAGGCTTTGTCTGTTCTGGTGGTTCTAAAGCTTTTTCCAAAATGTTTCCATCTTGAAGGACTCCAGTGAGCAGCCCCATCTTGAACAGGTGGAGACACATCTCCATGAAAACCATCTAATCAAAAGTTACCACCCACAATTGGGTGGGTCACATCTCCATGGAAACAGTCAAAAAGATACCACCCAGCAATACTGAATGAGGATTAAAGGACATGGCTTTTCTGGGGTACACAACAGATTCAAATTGGCACTGTACTTTTGTTGGAAATGAAATTTTCACTTATTTTTGACAACCTTTACTTTTTTAGAGCTGTTTTAGAGTAACGTAGTATAACTGACAAGCAAATGTGGTTGTTCCCATGATTTGTAACTTTAACTAAAAAGTTATCTATAACTAAAAACTTATACAGATTAGTATTAGGATAGAACATTGTTAAGTTTTTAGGAATTTTAAACAATTTTTAAATATGTGAATAGATATTACTTATAGCAATTTAGCTAATAAGAAGATAGAAAATTGCTTTTAATTATGGTCACCTTACTTTTACAAGATGAGAGAACTAATCCTTTGTAACATTTTTCCTTTAAGAGTGAGAAGATGTCTTTTGAAATAAAGGGTAAGGATAACATAAACATCTTTAAGGATATTATTTTGATATGATATAAAATTTTTATTTTTTAGAGTATTTAATGGTTAAGAAAAACTTTTTATAACCTTTTATTACGAGCAGTTTAATTGAGAGCATTATTGCTTATGACAAACATAATTCATTTTTATTAACTCTCCAAAACTTTTTGTAGTTAGCAGTGACTAAAAACTTACTTTCTTAAACTTCCCACAACTTTCCACATTCATTCAGGGCTTGCAGTCAGTAATGACTATAATAAACGAAATTTACTTTTATATTAGAAATGTGTTCATTAATAAAGATACTCCTTCGCATAACCATGCTCTGAGGAAGTTGAATGTCAGCAAGGTCTGCTGCTAAGGCATTTTTAAAGATACGGGGATTATTTCAAAAGCTTCGGGGTAGTTCCATCTAAGTGAGCAGGGTGGGAATTTTATCTTTAAGTTTCTGCTATTTGAATGCAAATAGGTATTGAGAGTTAGGATGAAGAGGGATATGAAAAAAATACATTTAAAAAAATTTAGGACTGAGAAGCAGGACACAGGAGTAGGAGTTGTTTTTTAAGGAAGTTTTGTATTTGGCTGGACGCTTTTTACTTCCTCATTTAAAGGGGTGTTTCTTTCAATGGAAAAGGTCACTTTAACTTAACTTGAATGCTGATCAGAACTACTTAATAGACTTGCCCTGGGATGCTTTTATTCTATAAAATGGGTCTGTTTGTCTTTTGGGATGTTAAGAAGCATTGATTTGTTTAAGGTGTATTAGAGAGGCTAGAAGAAAGCACCTGAAACTGTAGAGCTGTGTTCCAGTAGCCATGCTTCTTGAAGATGAAGCTGTATAACGATACAGCTTTCACAATGTGACTGTGTGATTGTGAGAACCTTGTGGCTGATGCTCCTTTTATCTACAATATTGACAGATGAGTAAAAAAAAATGGATTAAAAATAAAGAAATAATGGGGGAACAAATGTTAAAATAAATTGAGTAGATTGAAATACTATTGAACAATGAGCAGGTGTGGTAAGGGGATATAGAAAAAAAATAGAGGGAACAAAGGTTAAAAAATATTGAGTAGATGGAAATACTAGTGGTCAATGAGAGGGAGAGGTAAGCGGTATGATGTGTATGAGTTCTTTCTTTTTTCTTTTTATCTCTTTTTCTGGAGTGATACAAATATTCTAAAAAATGATCATGGTGATACATATTCTACCATGTGACGATATTGTGAGCCATGATTGTGCACCATGCATAGAATGTTTATATGTTAAGAATGTTCATGTTTGTATGTTGTTTTGGTTTGATAATAAAAAATAAATTTAAAAAAAGCATTGATTTAGTAGGGGCTTCGGGGCAAATAAGGGGTGAACCCTAGCCAGGTTTACTGCTCCTGAGGTGACTCCCAGGGAGTGAAGATGACTGCTTCCTAGAAGGGGTGGAGCATTCAGGGATAATGAGAAAATGGTGGGACAGTAGAATGTCCTTGAGCCTGCAAAGGAGAGGGGTAGTGAAGACTTTAGTCTTGACTTTAATGTCAGCTCCCATAATTAGGCAAGTCTGAGTAGAGGTGGGCTCAGACTAGGGGTTTAGAACAGAGGGGCTCCAATGTTAATTATGAAATCAACAATTTTACTGTCACATCGAGTGTCAATTGGAGGGGGTCCTCTAAATTGGTCAGATGTGAAGTCCACAGAGCCATTTGCAGCCAGGGCACCCTCAGTCTTCCTTGCTTGCTGCAAGCAGGGCTCAAGGGGCTGTCATGCCCACCCTGTATTGCAAGTCCCAGGTGGGTCCTGAGGTTGAGGTCCTTCTGAGGTTTCTGGCACCCTCTTTGTCAGTGGCCCTCTGAATCACAGTTGAAGCAAGGCTATTGAGGCTAGGAGCCAAGATTTGGGTGACCTCAAGAGGAAAGGGAGCTGTTAACAGCGACTGCAATAAGCTGAGCATGTTCTCTGTTTTTTTGTTTTTTTTTTTTTCGCTTACCTCTCTTTGCCTTTTCCTCCTCTTTGGCCTCGTTTTGATTATTAAAGGCAGAGAAGGCCATTTCTAATATGTTATTAGTGGGAATTTACAGGCCCATGGAGAGCTTTTGCCGCTTTCTATGACTGTCAGGGGCAGACTGGCTGATGAAATAGGTGCCTGGCAAAATCTGACCTGCCCAGGAATTTGGGCTCACATTAGTAAACTTCTTTATGGCTTCCATTAACCTGTCCTGGAAAAGAGCCAGGTTTTCCTTTTTTCTCCTGAGTGATTTCCTTTAGCTTATTACAAGTAACTGGCTTGGTGATACATTTTCTAATGTCTTTTAGTAAATAAAAATAAGTATCTTCTTCTCTAATGGAAATGGAGACATAGGCATAACACAAGTGACACGTCTTTTTTTTTTTTAAGGTCTTTGTCTTAAGAGAGAGCTATAAATATATGAACATAGGGAATTTCTGAATTTTTTTCTCTCTCTTTTATGAAATGGAACTGAGAGTCCCTTTCGATGGCTTTGCTCCCCATTTTTTACCTTATAATGATTATTGCATAATTTAGAAGAGAAGTTCTATATTTGGCTATAGTGGGTTTTAATAGAGACTAAAGGAGGGTATTTAAAAGAGGATTATTTAAAATATTTGTTTCCTCCCACAAAGAAAAGTCATGAGGAAGAATTTTCCGACAGTTCTTTTGGGCATAACATAATTTGCAAGAGCCTTTCATGGGTTTGTCCTGATATAAAGCCATAAAAGCTGTACCTAAGGAATTTCGTACCACATTTCCTCCCTTCTGCAGAAGAGGTTTAATTATAAGAAAGGGTTAAGTTGACTATCCTATTTGTGTGCCAACATTGACCATCCCCCAGGTGATATTACAGCCAGCAGTTTTACATTAGAAAATAAGCTTTTGTGTTTGTTTAATACTGGAAGCATTACCCGTTTTTAAGGAAGAGAGAGAAAAAGGCAAATTTCCATATCAGTGCCCAGTGTCCCGGGTTGCCAGCCTGCCATTCTGAGTGCTGATCCTTTGGACCCCTGGAATTATACTCCCTATCCCTGCACATCCCCAGGGTCCTTGAAGGTTCAGGAGGCACATACCTTCAGGGTACCATCCTGAAGCTGCTGAAACAACCCACTCATCTTCCTTGCTGCCTAGGTTACTGCCTAAGAGACTAGAAAGGGTTTGCTGCAAATAAAGGAATTCTAGGGAGGAGATTTCCCAGGTGCCAGTCTGGGCATGACCATGATTGAGCTAAAGGCAAAGAACATGTGGCAAGTAAATTGGGCTCCTTTAAGAACATGGCTTAGTATGATTTTCAGGCAATCAGAGGGGTCTAGGCTTGGATGTATTTGTAGCACAGGGCCAGGAGTGAGGCTTTTACCATCCCTTACAGCACAGATTTTTTTTTTTTAAGAAAGTGCACGCACACCCAACAGCCTGTTCTCCCCAGCTAATGGCTCCTTCCTGCACTGGGTGACGCTGTCAGAAGGGCTAATATCAAAATGCACTGGGACTTGAGATGTAGTAGCAGATGAAGAGATGGAAAAATCCAGAGTGTAAAAGTGAGAAGCCAGCCATTAGAGTGAGGCTGCAAGTAAGCAGAGAGCAGAACAGCGTGCATGCTCATTTTGATATGAACAAGGGTGTTCACCAGCTTTCATAGGCTCAGATTACACCAATCAGGATAGCTGGGGCTTTTGCTTACCCAGTAACCCTCGTTTCTGGATTTCAGGGGAGACATTCCAAGTGGAAAGTACTCAGTTCCTATGGACTTAAACCAGAAGTGATTTCCTAGAATGTCAAAGACAACACCTTGTTTGGTACAAGAATCCTTAGCCCAGACTCCTGTGTTACAAAAGATGGAAGTCTCAAAAGGCACAGAAAGCTAGACAGAGGAGAAAGAAGGAAATTCTCATGGAGGCAGGGGAGAGGACCTCTGTTGAAGAGGTAAAAGGGGGTTAGCATTAGTAGGAGAAAGGGTCTGAGACCTCAGAGTGTTTGGGGAAGTCTCAGAGAGCTGAAGAGAGAGAGAGAGTGAAAGAGAGATGAGGACTTGATTTGGCTCCTATTGAACTCTTGCTTGTCACAGGGAGAAACCCTCAGTCATGTCCCAAAGGATGGTATCACCCACTGCCCTAAGCCTCCTTGGGTCTATGTGGCATGGGGCTCTTGCCACTTCCAAGGAGGGAGCCAGAGGCTCAGGGTGAACTGAGTTTATATCTTGGGTCAGCCATATATTTGAGCTCTTAGATTCCTAGAGAGAACAATTAAAATGATTCCACCCTTTTGGGAGGACACAGAGTTACATGAGATCATAGAAGATGAAAGCAATGAGCCAAGTGAGAAGGAAAGTGACAGCACATGGCCAAGTTTCCCAGTCTATAGCCATGAGTTCCATTCCATACGGTTGGAGAATAGAACTTGCTCCTGGCTGGCTCGCCAAAACATGTTGCCAGATCTGGCTTCCTAGTGTTGCTGGACTTGGCTTTCAGGTTCTTGGCCATGCTGCGAGAAAGAATTCAAGGGAACAGCACAGCATAGAGTAAGCACATAGAAAGTTTATTGAATACACGTATGAGAAGACATCTGGGCACTCTTGCAAAAGAGGAAAGATAAAAGTCAAGAGGCCCATATTTACTCTTAAATTTATTTTTCCCATTAAATTTATTGGATGGATTCTGAGTAAATTTATAATTTCTTTGAGTTTTTGGAAATCAAATCTCTAAAGCATTAAGGTAAATTTGTTTTTATGTTGGATTTTAAGATACATCCATGGCCTCTCCTTGTCCTCAACTATTGTGCCAGTGTTGTGGCAAAAGCATGTGTCTTCTAAACTTTTTTGACAAAATTATTTGATTTTTTCTGTTGAAATCACACATTGAACTTTAAAGGCAATTCTATTAAAGTTTAGAACACAATAATAGTTCTTTCAATAATAGTTATTTCAAATACCTGTATAGCTGGAAAACATGAATTTCACATTTGCTTAGGTCCTAATTTCAATGGGCTTACATTGACATTGGATTACTGTTGGGGAAGAGTGTCATCTGACAGTATGGCATGGCTAGTACTTGACTGTAAGGGTCGAATCCACAAGTTCTAAGCTAGAAGGTCCAACCAGATTTAATTTAGCATCAAGCTGGTGTATGGTTCCCTCCACCATTAGGCCAGGTTGTCACTTATGTTCCTCTTCACTCTTGTGCATTCTAGGTGGCTGTCTCTTTGATGAGCCATACAGCAGGTGTGGGTACAGTCAAGCCGAAGATGATGACTTTAATTGGGAGCAAGTGAACACCTTGACCAAACCAACTTCGGATCCGTGGATGCCTTCAGGTTTGCCTTTAGTTTTAAGTTTTCTTCTGAAATAAAAGTGGTAACAAGTCTTAAGCATGGGAAACATCCATTGGATGTTGGTTGAATGAGTGAAGATGTAGGTCTTTGAGAGTGGCAGTTAAGGTGGATTAGCTAGTGAGGATGATCTATTTAAGGGGTTATTAAAAGAGTTTTAACTTTATATCTCTTTCAACATCTGATTAAAGTTTATATCATTTATCTTTGGGTACACCTGAGTTGGAATAATGGGCATTATCCAAATGCTCCTTTCCTAAGCAGCAGATATGGGAATAGATTGATGTTTCTTCTGGGAAATGTGACAAATGGAGGGAACCCTTGCCTGAGAATCTGAGTGACAGCCTCTGTCACAGAGAGGAGACCATGGGAGGTGACTTAGGCTTACCTCTCACCTGGGAGGTCTTGAGGGATGCCTGAAGCTCTTGAAAGTGTTCTGAAGATAAAAGATGGTGCATGACTATGGGCATTCTTTCCACTGTAGAGCTCTCTGTGGCATTTCTGATTAGTGAAGGACACTTCTTCCACTGAAAGTCAGCAAGGGTCCTTTTCATTGGGCAGGAAGAGTAGAAGGATGTGGACTAGTGAACTGTAATTAGATGGGAGGTTGGCATTTTGATGGACACTGTTTCCAGACTGCATTGTTAGACATCTCTTTAAAAGTTTAGATGTGCAGATTCATTATATAAACTTGTAACCCTAGTGGGTAGAACATTCTTTTTGAGGTGAGTGATCAGGATTCAACGTGAAAAGCATGTTATTAAACTTGGATTTCAGATAAAACGCAGTTTTTGTGCTTTTAAATGAATATAAAGTCCTTCATTAATGCATCTAAGTGTAGCAATAATTATATTTAGTAAGTAACCTTGCAAACGTAGCTTTTAAGCATGAAATAGAGTTTAATGCTGTTCTTCCTAAGCTTTAACATGTAAGACAACTCCCGCCTCCTTGCCCACTCCTTCCCACCTTTAACTCCTTGGAACATTGTGCTCTTCAGTGTTCTGGATTTATCAGACTTCAGAAGGTTATTTCCCCACAGCTAACATCCTCATTCTCATTTTCTCTCCCTCCCTCTCTCTGGAGTATGAACAACCTCTTTTAAATGTTATTTCTGTTTGCATCAATGGCACACTCCAGTTGTTTTTTCCCACATTCTGGGTCCAGCAATGAGGAAAAGGAAATGAGGAGAGCGAGGCAGTGTTTCTTGAAGTAAGGTTCAGGCATCCCTCCCTTCAGTTCTTTCCATCTTCTCCTGAGCACCCAGCCTGGGGATGGGAGGGGGGTGGCTGGGGAAAGTGGGGAGGGCATCCAGCTTAAGTCGTAGTACATTTCTCCACAAGACTGCACTCAGCCTTTCTCTGTTAATTATTTTCTAATTTGATTTCTAATTTTTTTTTATATTAAGAAATTGATTTCATTTTTGTGGCCCTTTAGATTGCAGGCTGGCTTGGAAAAAATAACTTCTACAAAGAAGCCCAAATACTGCTGTGTCTTCTTCAGCCTCTGTTGATTCTATTTTTGTCCCATGACACCCAACATTCCCATGAGGAAAGACATTTCTAGTTACCTTCTTACCCTTTTCTTCCTTTTCATGCCTCATGGTTCATATCAGCTCAGGCCTAGTTGTCTAAATTTTAGATATAGAAAGCATGGGTTCCTAGCAGAAGGCCATTCCGAAAAATGTTAAGAAAGGTTTAAAAAGAAAAAAAAAAACACCTGTCATACCCTAAAATAATCGGGCACCAGGAGAAACAGAGGGAAAGTGAATTGCAATGGCCATCAAAGACTCTTCTGTCTTGGGAAGAGTGAAGAGGGGTGTCTAAACATTCTGTTTGAATTTCCTCTGCTTATTTAACTAATCGGCTACTTGGAAATTAATATAATGCTTCTAGAGCTTAAGATCTATTCATGTCACAGTTTCTCAACTCTTTTGACCGTTCCATCTAATTTCTGGTGGTTACAAGAGGAGGGGTGTTGGCTCCCAGCCCCATACATAGTGCGACTCATGAATTCGGAAGCTTGGGTTGCCTGGGTTGGTGCCGGACATGAGAGGGAAGGGCAGAAGCTGCAGCCCTGGTTCTGTCCCTCTGACTCTGGGCCTGTGTGCATGGGGCCAGAAAGGCTGTGTGAAAACGGACCGCTGTTCCAGTAGATTAGAATTCTTGCCATAATGTAGAACTGCAAACACTGGCATTTGTTTTTTCACTGTTTGTTAAAGAAACTTTAGAAATTAAAAATAAAATGAAGCCTAACCTGCCTAATGTGACACTAATCACTGTGGGAGATAGAGTATGAAAAGTGACTCCTTTGCTCTAAGAACTTATCTAATTTGTGGGAAAAGGTTGCAAATGTGACACTATTAGTGAACAGCTGAACACTATATATAATTAAGTGCGGTGTCTAAGACCCGTTTTCTGAGTGTTAGTTCAATATAGCCTAGAGGGGGCAGATTTGTGTATCATCAGGCTGTCTACGTGAGAAATTATGTTCTCAGCGAAATATTGTAGTTAGAAGTAAGGAATTATCATCTTATAGACTTGCATGTACTTTCCTACGATAACAGATTTGAAAATTGAATTTCCTACCTGCATACATAGCCAAAAGTACTGACTATTTA
>PVIY010009480.1:0-72494 GCA_004026745.1 Myrmecophaga tridactyla | reverse complement strand
AAAAAAAAAAAAAAAAAATCTCATGCCCTATTCAAGGTTCCATGTACTTATGGCATTCAACTAAACTGACCACATAAGTTACATTAGGAAATGCACTAGTCAAATTATAAATTTTGTACTGAATAAACATTTTTGCTTTAGTCTTACACATAAGGTAAAGTTTTAAAATATGAATAACTATCTATTTTCAACACCCTGCATTATTGACATTCCTTTGTTCTTCCTCACGCAAAAACATTTTTTAATTTGTACATTTAGTCACTATCATTGTACACTCTAGGCATTCTTAGATTATGCCATCTCAATCTTTATCATCTGTCTTTCCTTCTGATTTCATTTGTGCCACCCAGCCCTCCTCCCTCTATCTTTCTCACATTCAGCTTCATTCAGTGTTCTAACATTATTGTATTACAGTTAGGTAATATTGTGCTATCCATTTCTGAATTTTTACAATCAGTCCTGTTGCACAATCTGTATCCCTTCAGCTCCCATTACGCAATATCTACCCTATTTCTATCTCCTGATTGTCTCTGTTACCAACTGAAATTCTCCAAGGTCGTTCACTAATGTCAGTTCACATCTGTGAAGCCATGCAGTGTTTGTCCTTTTGTTTCTGGCTAATCTCACTCAGCATAATTCCTGAAGGTCCATCCATGTTCTCACATACTTCATAACTTACAGCTGCATAATATTCCATCGTATGTATATACCATAACTTGTTTATCCACTCATCTCTTGATGGACGTTTTGGTTGTTTCCATCTGTTGGCAACTGTAAATAATGCTGCTAAAAACATTGGTGTGCAAATGTCCATTTGTGTCCTTGACCTCTTGTCCTCTGAGTAGATACAAAGCAATGGTATTGCTGGATCATATGGCAATTCTATACATAGTTTCCTGAGGTACTGCCAAACTGCCTTCCACAGCGGTTGTACCATTTGGCATTCCCACCAGCAGTGGATAAGTGTGCCTCTTTCTGTACATCCTCTCCAGTACTTCTCATTTTCTGTTTTATTGACAATGGCCATTCTGCTGGTTGTGAGATGATATCTCATTTGATTTTGGTTTGCATTTCCCTAATAGCCGGGGAAGTTGAGCATCTTTTCATGTGCCTTTTGGCCATTTGTATTTCCTTTTTTGAAAAGTGTCTATTCATATCTTTTGCCCATTTTGTAATTGAGTTGTTTGTCATTTTGTTGTTGAGTTGAGCAATCTCTTATATATTTTGTATACTAGACCTTTATCTGATATATCTTTTCCAAATATTGTCTCACATTGTGTAGGCTGTCTTTTTACTTTCTTGACAAAGTTCTTTGATGCACAACAGTGTTTAATTTTGAGGAGTTTCCATTTATTTATTTATTTATTTCTTCAATTCTTGTGCTTTGGGTGTAAGGTCTAGGAAATCGCCTCCTATTATAAGATTTATAAGATATTTCCCTACATTTCCTTCTAAACATTTTATGGTCTTAGATTTATTAGTGTTTAGGTCTTTGATCCCATTTTGAGTTAATTTTTGTATAGGGTGTGAGATATGGATCCTCTTTCATTCATTTGCATGTGGATAGCCAGTTCTCTAGGCACCATTTATAGAAGAGACTGTTCTGTACCAGGAGAGTTGGCTTGACTGCCTTATCAAAGATCAATTGTCCATGGATGAGAGGGTCTACATCTCAATGATCTATTCAATTTTATTGGTCAATATATCTATCTTTATGCCAGTACCATGCTGTTTTGACCACTGTGGTTTCATAATACACCTTAAAGTCAGGTAGTGTGAGACCTCCAACTTCATTTTTCTTTCTCAGGATATTTTTAGCTATTTGGGGCACCCTGCGCATCCAGATAAGTTTGGTTATTGGTTTTTCTAGTTCTGCAAAGTAAGTTTTTGGTATTTTAATTGGTATTGTAGTGACTCTGTAAATCAATTTAGGTAAAATTGACATCTTAATTTCTTTTCCAATCCCTGAACATGGTATGCCCTTCCATTTATTTAGGTCCTCTGTGAAATCTTTTAGCAATTTCTTATAGTTTTCTCTGTATAGGTCTTTTGCATCCTTAGTTAAATTTATTCCTAAATATTTTATTCTTTTGGTTGCAATTGTAAATGGAATTTTTTTCTTGATTTCCCTCTTTGATTCTTCATTATGAGTGTACAGAAAAACTACAGATTTTTGAGTGTTGATCTTGTAACCTGCCACTTTGCTGTATTCATTTTAGCTCTAGTAATTTTGTTTGGATTTATCAGGATTTTCGACATATACCATCATATCATCTGCAAACAGTGAGAATTTTACTTCTTCCTTTCCAGTTTTGATGCATTGTATTTCTTTTCGTTGTCTAATTGCTCTGGCTAGAACTTCCAACTCAATGTTGAATAACAGTGGTGATACTGGACATCCTTATCTTGTTCTCAATCTTAGGGGGTAAGTTTTCAGTTTTTCCCCTTTGAGGATGATGTTACCTATGGGTATTTCGTATATTCCCTTTATCATGTTGAGGAAGTTCCCTTCTCTTCCTATATTTGAAGTGTTTTCAACGAGAAAGGATGTTGAATTTGGTGAAATGCCTTTTCTGCATCAATCTAGATGATCGTGTGATTTTTTTGCTTTGATTTGTTGACATGGTGTATTACATTAGTTGATTTTCTTATGTTGAACCATCCTTGCATACCTGGGATGAGTCCTACATGGTCATGGTGTATAATTCTTTTAATGTGCTGCTGGATTCATGTTGAGGAAGTTCCCTTCTATTCCTATCCTTTGAAGTGTTTTCAACAAGAAAGGATGTTGAATTTGGTGAAATGCCTTTTCTGCATCAATCAAGATGATCGTATGATTTTTCTGCTTTGATTTGTTGATATGGTGTATTACAGTAATTGATTTTCTTATATTGAACCATCCTTGCATACCTGGGATGAGTCCTGTATGGTCACGGTGTATAATTCTTTTAATGTGGTGCTGGATTCATTTGCAAGAATTTTGTTGAGGATTTTTGCATCTATATTCATTAGAGAGATTGGTCTGTAGTTTTCTTTTCTTGTAGTATCTTTGTCTGGCTTTGGTATGAGGGTGATGTTGGCTTCATAGAATGAGTTAGGTAACCTTCCCTCCTCTTCAGTTTTTTTGAAGAGTTTGAGCAGGATTGGTACTAATTCTTTCTTGAATGTTTGGTAGAATTCACATGTGAATCCATCTGGTCCTGGACCTTTCTCTTTTGGGAACTTCTTAATGACTAATTCAATTTCTTTACTTGTTATTGGTTTGTTAAGGTCATCTATTTCTTCTCAAGTTAGTGTTGGTTGCTCATGCATTCCTAGGAAGTTGTCCGTTTCATCTACATTTTCTAGTTTATTAGCATAAAGTTCTTCATGGTATTCTCTCATTACCTCCTTTATTTCTGCATGGTCGGTGTTTATGTGTCCTCTTCCATTTCTGATTTTATTTATTTGCATTCTCTTCTTATTTTTGTGAATCTCGCTAAGGGTCCATCAATCTTATCGATTTTCTCATAGAACCAACTTTTGGTTTTGTTGATTATCTTCTTCATGTTCTCAATTTCATTTTTTCTGCCGTAATCTTCCTTATTCTTTTCTTTTCCTTGCTTTTGTGTTAGTTTATGTTCTTTTTCTTGTTCTTCCAAGTGGACAGTTAATTCCTTGACTTTTGCTCTTTCTTCTTTTTTAATATAGGTATTTAGGGCAATAAATTTCTCTCTTAGCAATGCTTCTGCTGCATCCCATAAGTTTTGATATGTTGTGTTCTTATTTTCATTTGCCTTGAGATATTTACTGATTTCTCTTTAATTTCTTCCTTGACCCACTGGTTGTTTAATACTGTGTTGTTGAGCCTCCATATATTTGTGAATTTTCTGGCCTATTACTGATTTCCAACTTCATTTGTTTATGATCTGAGAAAGTGTTTTATATGATTTCCATCTTTTTAATTTATTGAGACTTGCTTTGTGACCCAGCGTATTGTCTATCCTTGAGAATGATCCATGAGCACTTGTGAGAAAGGTGTATCCAGCTGTTGTGGGGTGTAATGTTCAATAAATGTCCATTAAGTCTAGCTCATTTATTGTATTATTCAAATTCTGTTTCTTTACTGATCCTCTGTCTAGATGTTCTGTCCATTGATGAGAGTGAGGAATTGAAGTCTCCAGCTATTATGGTAGATGTGTCTATTTCTCTTTTCTGAGTCTGCCTCCTGTATTTTGGAGCACTCTGGCTCAGTGCATAAATATTTGTGATTGTTATGTCTTGTTGAATTGTTCGTTTTATTAATACATAGTGTCCTTCTTTGTCTCTTTTAGTAGTTTCACATTTGAAATCTAATTTGTTGGATATTGGTATGGCTACTCCTGCTCTTTTATCATCATTGTTTGCATGAAATATCTTTTCCCAACATTTAACTTTCAGCTATGTTTAGCTTTGGGTCTAAGATGCGTCTCCTGTAGCAACATATAGATGGATCCTGTTTTTTAATCCATTTTGCCAGTGAATGTCTTTTGATTGGGGAGTTTAATCCATTAACAATTTGTGTTATTAGTGTAAGGGCAGTACTTTCTTCTACCATTTTGCTTTTTGGATTTTATATGTCATATCAAATTTTTCTTCTTTTTATCTTTACTGATAATCTTCATTTCTACAATCTTCTCCACACCTCTCTCTTCTGTCTTTTCCTATCTGTCTCTAGTGCTCCTTTAGTATTTCTTGCAGAGACAGCCTCTTGGTCACACACTCTCCCAGTGATTTTTTTGTCTGAAAATGTTTTAATTCCCACCTCATTTTTTGGGGGGTGGGGATGCATGGTCCATGAATCAAACCTGGATCTCCCACATGGAAGGCAGGCTTTCTAACCACTGAACTACCCATGCACCCAAAAGTTCCAAGTAATTTTTTTTTTTTTTTGCATAGGCAGGCACCAGGAAGTGAACCTGGGTCTCTGCAATGACAGGCGAGAACTCTGCCTACTCAGCCACCATGGCCTGCCCTCCCCCTCATTTTTGAAGGACAGTTTTGTTGGATATAGAATTCATGCTTGGTAGTTTATCTCTTTTAGTATCTTAAAATTTTCTCACTGTCTTCTTGCCTCCATGATTTCTGCTGAGAAATCCACGCATAGACTTATTGGTCTTCCCTTTTATGTGATGGATTGTTTTTCTCTTGTGGGTTCCTGATTCTCTCTTTCTCTTTGACATCTGACATTCTGATTAATAAGTGTCTTGGAGTATGTCTATTTGGATCTATTCTGTTTGGGGTACGCTGCACTTCATGGATCTGTAGTTTCAAGTCTTTCATAAGAGTTGGGACATTTACACTGATAATATCCTCAAATAGTTTTTCCTCTCCTTTACACTTGTCTTTTCCTTCTGGGCCACCCACAACACATATATTCATGCGCTTCATGTTGTCATTCAATTCCTTGAGTCCCTGCTCATATTTTTCCATTCTTTTCCTTATATTTTCTTTTGCTTTTTGGATTTCAGGTGTCCCATCCTCCAGTTCATTAATCCTATCTTCTGCCTCTTGAAATCCAACAGTGTAGGTCTCCATTGTTTTTTTTTCTTCATCTCTTCAACCTTGCCTTTCATTCCTATAAGTTCTGTGATTTGTTTTTTCAGACTTTCAATTTCTTCTCCTTGTTCATTCCTTGCCTTCCTTATATCCTCCTTCACCTCATTGATTTGATTTTTGATGAGGTTTTCATGTCTATTCGAACATTCTGACTTAATTGTTTCAACTACTGTATCTCATTTGAATTGTTGGTTTGTTCCTTTGTCTGGGCCATATCTTCAATTTCCTAGTATGATTCATTATTTTCTGCTGGCGTCTAGGCATTTAATTTCCTTGATTAGTTTATTCTGGAGATTGTTTTCACTTTTTTTACCTAGGATTTTCTTGCTGGATGACTTTGTTGTCTACCTGTTCTTTGACATTCAATTCAGCTTATTCTAGCTCTCTAGCTTAGATTTTGTTTAACAGATCAGAATTTTTCAGTTCTTGTTTTCTTGTTTCTTGCCCTGCCTGTATGGTGCCTTTTTTCCCTCCACCTTAGGAAGGTCTACTTATGATGGTATTATAGACCCCAGTCAGATTTTCCCAGACCAAACTGGCCTCCTCTCAGGAGGAAAAAGTCATCTGTGTCAGTTTTCCCTGAGGGTGAGGCCCAGCAGGTTGAAAGACTGCCCTATGAAACCGCTGGACTCTGATTTTCCTATCCTGCTGGTATATGTCACTCGTCTCCCTGCTGGGGGCATGGTTGAGACAGAGAAGAGGTAGGTTGGTTTTAATCACTTCACATTTCCAGACCCTGGCGTCTGAATACCTTGAGGTTGGGATTCCACCTGAACTGAGCTCCACCCCTCTCCTTCGGAAGGCACAGCCTCCAGACAAACTCTCAAACAAGCTTAATTCTGCCCATGCCTGGGGCAGTTGGATCCTGAGAAGTCCTGCAACTGTATCCAAAGAGCAGGCAAGCCATAGAAACACAAACACAAAAATGAAAAGAAAAAAAATCATTTTCAGAGCAGGACCCCCATTCCTTGGATTTGCCAATCAAGACTTAAGTTGGCAAAGACCTGTGTATCTCCAGGTCCCATGTGCCCCCTCCTTTCCTTCAGGCCCAAACCTCTTCAGGTATTTTCTGCTGTCCAATCAAAAAAACCTCTGGGTTTTTTTTTCTTTTACTGTCAGCCCTGCCTCCTCTGTGCTTGGGCAAAAAACAGCAAGCTCGGCTTTTACTCAAGGTTCAGCTGAGCTGGGGCCCTATTTTTGGTAGTCAGAATTTGTTATTTAATTCCACAAAATGGAGCTTGGTTGTGCTCAGCTCCTGCTGCTAGTAAAGTCCCTTTCCTTTCCTCTCTGGAAGTAGCCTGTAGGGGAGGGGTGCAGCGTTAGTGGCTTGGGGAACTCATGGCTCTGAGTGGGCTCGCAGTTGGTCCAGCTTGTCCAGACTGGGATATACAGTGTGTCCGGGCACTAACATGGCCCCAGCAGTTGTTCTGTATTATTCCTGGCTATTTGATAGCTGCTCTGGAAGACAAACTAAATCCCACTCCTTACCAAGCCATCTTGGCTCCCTGGGCAGTGACCGTCCTTTTATGCTGAAAATATTTGATAGTGTGTAGTTCCTGTGTGTGTTATTCTATAAAAGTCAATTTGTTTGGTAGTATTAAAATCTACTATGTCCTTCGTAACTTTTTTCCTAATTTTTCTATCAGTTACTGAGAGGTGTATGTTATGATTTCTGATATGATTGTGGAATTTTTATTTCTTCCTTTCTTTTTCCTTTTCCTTTTTCTTTTTCTTATTTATTTTTGTTGTTGTTGCTGGACGTATTTGAAGCTCTGTTATTAGTTGGATACAAATACAAGAAAATTATATCTACATGAAAAGTTGTCCCTTTTATCATTATATAATGACCCTTTTAGTCATAATACTCTTTGCTTTGGGGTCCGTTTTTTTCTGATATTAGTCTAGGTAAATCAGTTCCTTTATGCTTAAATTTTGTATGGTATATCTTTTTCTATCCTTTTACTTTTGCCATCTGTATATTTAAAATATGCCACTTATAAACAAACATATATTTGTATCACACTTTTTTATCTAATGTGATAATCTCTCCCATTTAGTTGGAGTTCTTAGTCCATTTATATTAAACATAATTATTGCTATATTTAGGTTTTAGTCTCCCATCTTGCTATTTGTTTTCTGTGTGTCCTTTGTTTCTCCTCAACTATAGTCTTTAGAGTTAATCAACTATGTTTGCTACCATTCTGTCTCTTATATTGGCTTTTAAAATCATTTTATGTGAAATATGACATACATACAAAAAAGAAATAATTTCCAAAGTACATTATAACTCGTAGTTATTTGAATAGATGTTAAAGTCTGGTATTGGATATAGTTTCACAATTTCAGGTTTTTTCCTTCTAGCTGCTCCAAGACACTGGAGACTAAAAGAAGTATCAGTGTAATGATTCATCAGTCATACTCATTTGTCAAATCCTGTCTTCTCTGTTATAACACATCATTCTTTGATCCTTCTCCCAATCTTTAGAGGTATTTGGCCTATGCCCATTCTAACTTTTTCATGTTGGAAAAGGTTGTCATTAATATGGGATACGTGGAAGATGGTGGCTTAGTGAGGTGTGGGATTTAGTTCGTCCTCCACAGCAGCTAATAAATAGCCAGGAACAGTACAGAACAACTGCTGAGGCTATGTCAGTGACCAGATACACAGCATACACCAGTCTGGACCAGCTGGACTGGCTATGAGCCCCCCCAGAACCATGAGTCCCCCAAGCTGTGGCGCCCGGCGCCTCTCTCCCACAGACTGCTTCCCGGGGGGGGGGGAAGGAAAGAGAGTTTACCAGCAGTAGGGTCTGAGCAAAACAAAATTCCAATTGTGGAATTAATTAACAAATTCTGATTACTAAAAATAGGGCCCCAGCTCAGGTGAACCTCGAGTGAAAGTAGAGGTCACTGGTTTTTACCCCAGCGCAGAGGGCAGGGCTGACGGAAAATGGAAAAAAAAAAAAAACGAGGTTTTTTTGGATTTGAAAAGGTCTGGGCTCTCAAGAAAAGGGGGGGGGACACTTAGAACCTGGAGATACACAGAGCAACATACCAACTTAAGCTCTTGATTGGCAAGTCCGAGGAACAGGGGTCCTGCTTTGAAAAGGATTTTTCTCTTTTGTTTTGGTGGCTTTATTTCTACGGCTTGGCTGTTCTTTGGATACAGCTGAAAGGCTTCTCGGACTCCACTGCCCCAGGCATAGACAGAATTAAGCTTGTTTGAGTGTTTGTCTGGAGCCTGTGACTTCCCCAGGAAAGGGGCGGGACCCAGCTCAGGTGGAAACACTCCCTCAAGGAGTTCAGACCCCAGGGTCTGGAAAAGTGAAGTGATTAAAACCACACTACAACCTCTCCTCTGTTTCCATCATGCCCCCAGCAGAGAGAGTCTACTGAAGTTAAAGCTACCACATCACCTTATGCTGGTGGGACCCACAGGCAGACAAGCACCACAGACTGGGCAGTATAGGAAAAACAGAGATCCAAGAGGCTTCCTAGGAAACACTTTTAATCTTCTGGGTCTCACCATCAGGGAAAATTGATGCAGGTGACTCTTTCCTCCTGACAGGAGGCCAGTTTGTTCTGGGAAAATCTGGCTGGGGTCTATAATACCTAAGTAGACCCTCCTAAGAGGGGTGAAAAGGCACCATACAGGCATGGCAAGAAACAAGAAAACAAGGACTGAAAAATTCTCCTCTGTTATACAAAACCTAAGCTAGAGGTCCAGAATAAGCTGAACTGAATGTCAAAGAATAAATAGACAACAAAGTCATCCAACAAGAGAATTGTAGGTTAAAAAATGAAAACAATCTCCAGAAGGAACTAATTAAGGTAATTAAATGCTTAGACACCAGCAAAAATAAAGATTCATACTAGGAAAATTAAAGATGTGCCCCAGTCAGAGGAACAAACAAACAATTCAAATGACATACAGGAGTTGAAACAATTCAGAATTTTCGAACAGAAATGGAAGACCTCCTCAAAAATCAAATCAGTGAATTGAGAGAGGATATAAAGAAGGCAAGGAATGAACAAAAAGAAGAAATGGAAAGTCTGAATAAACAAACCACAGAACTTATGGAAATGAAAGGCACAGTAGAAGAGATGAAAAAAATCAATGGAAACCTACAGTGTCAGATTTCAAGAGGCAGAAGGTAGGATTAGTGAACTGGAGGATGGAACATCTGAAATCCAACAAGAAACAGAAACTATAGAGAAAAGAATGGAAAAATATAAGCAGGGACTCAGGGAATTGAATGACAATATGAAGCGCACAAATATACGTGTTGTGAGTGTCCCAGAAGGAGAAGAGAAGGGAAAAGGAGGAGAAAAACGAATGGAGGAAATTATCACTGAAAATTTCCCAACTTTTATGAATGACTTAAAATTACAGATCCAAGCAGTGAGTGCAGCATACCCCAAAGAGAATAGATCCAAACAGACGTACTCCAAGACACCTACTAATCAGAATGTCAGATGTCAAAGAAAAAGAATCTTGAAAGCAGCAAGAGAAAAGCAATGCATCACATACACGGGAAGCCCAATAAGACTATGCATAGATTTCTCAGCAGAAACTATGGAGGCAAGAAGGCAGTGGGGTGATATATTTAAATTACTAAAAGAGAAAAACTGCCAACCAAGAATTCTATATCCAGCAAAATTGGCCTTCAAAAATGAGGGAGAAATTAAAACATTTCAAACAAATAATCACTGAGAGAATTTGTGACCAAGAGACCAGCTCTGCAAGAAATACTAAAGACTGATACCAAAAAAAACAGTAGAGACAGATTTGAAGAAGAGTGTAGAAATGAAGACTATCGGTAAAGGTAAAAAGAAGGAAAATTATATATGACGTATAAAATCCAAAAGAAAAAATTGTAGAAGAAAGTTCTGTCCTTACAGTAATAACATTAAATGTTAATGAATTAAACTCCCCAATCAAAAGGCATAGACTGGTAGAATGGATTAAAAAACAAGATCCACTTATATGCTGTCTACAAGAAATGCATCTTAGACACAAGGATAAAGGTAGGTTGAAAGTGAAAGGTTGGGAAAAGGTACTTCATTTAAATAATCATCAGAAAAGAGCAGGAGTAGCTATACTAATATCCAACAAATTAGACTTCAAATGTAAAACAGTTAAAAGAGAAAAAGAAGGACACTATGTATTAATAAAAGGTACAATTCAACAAGAAGGCATAACTATCATAAATATTTATGCACCGAGCCAGAATGCTCCAAAATACATGAGGCAAACACTGGAAACAGAAATAGACACATGTACCATAATAGTTGGAGAATTCAATTCCCTACTCTCATCAATGGACAGAACATCTAGACAGAGGATCAGTAAAGAAACAGAAAATTTGAATAATGCAATAAATGAGCTGGACTTAACATTTATAGAACATTACATGCCACAACAGCAGGATATACCTATTTCTCAAGTGCTCATGGATCACGCACAAGGATAGACCATATGCTGGGTCACAAAGCAAGTTTCAATAAATTTAAAAAGATTGAAATCATACAAAAAACTTTCTCAAATCATAAAGGAATGAAGTTGGAAATCAATAACAGGCAAAGTGCCAGGAAATTCACAAATATGTGAAGGCTCAACAACATGCCCTTAAACAACCAATGGGTTGAGGAAGAAATTATAAGAGAAATGAGTAAATATCTCGAGGCAAATGAAAATAAAAACACAACATATCAAAAATTATGGGATGCAGCAAAGGCAGTGCTAAGAGCGAAATTTATTGCCCTAAATGCATATATCAAAAAAGAAGAAAGAACAAAAATCGAGGAATTAACTGTCCACTTGGAAAAACTCACCCCAAAGCAAGCAAAAGGGAAGAAATAATGAAGATTAGAGCAGAAATAAATGAAATTGAGAACATAAAAACAATCAAGAAAATCAACAAAACCAAGAAGTTGGTTCTATGAGAAAATCAATAAGATTTATGGACTGTTAGCGAGGTTGACAAAAAGAAGAAGAGAGAGGATGCAAATAAATAAAATCAGAAGTGGAAGAGGAGACATAACCATTCACCCCATGGAAATAAAGGAATTAATGAGAGGATACTATGAACAGCTTTATGCTAATAAACTCAACAATGTAGATGATATGGACAACTTCCTAGAAAGGCTTGAACAACCAACATTGACTCGAGAAGAAATAGATGACCTCAACAAACCATTTACAAGTAAAGAAATTGAATCAGTCATTAAGAAGCTCCCCAAAAAGAAAAGTCCAGTACTGACTGGATGGCTTCACATGTGAATTCTACCAAACATTCCAGAAAGAATTAGTACCCATCCTACTCAAAGTCTTCAAAAAAATTTGAAGAGGAGGGAAAGCTACCTAACTCATTCTACGAAGCCAACATCACCCTCATACCAAAGCCAGACAAAGATATTACAAAAAAAGAAAACTACAGACCAATCTGTCTTATAAATATAGATGCATAAATCCTCAACAAAATTCTTGCAAATCGAATCCAGCAGCATATTAAAAGAATAATACACCATGAACAAGTAGGATTCATCCCAGGTATGCAAGGATGGTTCAACATAAGAAAATCAATTAATGTAATACACCGTGTCAACAAATCAAAGTAAAAAATCACATGATCATCTCGATTGATGCAGAAAAGGCATTTGACAAAACTCAACATCTTTTCCTGTTGAAAACACTTCAAAGAATAGGAATAGAAGGGAACTTCCTCAACGTGATAAAGGGAATATATAAAAAACACACAGCTAACGTCATCCCCAATGGAGAAAAATTGAAAACTTTTCCCCTAAGATCAGGAACAAGACAAGGATGCCCACTATCACTGTTGTTATTCAACATTGTGTTAGAAGTTCTAGCCAAGCAATTAGACAAGAAAAGAAATACAAGGCATCAAAATTGGAATGGAAGAAGTAAAACTCACTTTTTGCAGATGATATGATACTGTATGTCAAAAACCCCAAAAAATCCACAGCAAAAGTACTAGAGCTGATAAATGAGTACAGCAAAGTGGCAGGTTACAAGATCAACACTCAAAAATCTGTAGTGTTTGTACCACTAAAATATCTGAGAATTAAATTCTCTTTGCTCAGAACTCAGTGTCATCATATTGGAACTGATTAGGGCCAAAGTTTTAAACTTACAAAGAAATCATTACAAATCAAGCTTCATCATTTCTTCAACTTCTGAACTCTGCAAGTATTCATTATGGAAGGGCTTTATGCTAGTTTTGATTATAAATGCCAAATAAATCTTTTATTAATTTAAAAATATCTGTCATGCTTCTATACACTAGTAATGAACAATCTGAGGGGGAAATCAAGAAAAAATTTCCATTTACAATTGCAACCAACAGAATAAAATATTTAGGAATAAATTCAACTTAAGAGAGAAAGACCTATACATAGAAAACTATAAGAAATTGTTAAAAGAAATCGCAGAAGACCTAAATAAATGGAAGGGCATACCTTGTTCATGGATTGGAAGACTAAATAGAATTAAGATGTCAATTCTACCTAAATTGACTTACAGATTCAATGCAATACCAATTAAAATACCAGAAACTTACTTTTCAGAAATAGAAAAACCAATAACCAAATTTATCTGGAAGCCCAGGGTGCCCAGAATAGCTAAAGGTATCCTAAGAAAGAAAAATGAAGTTGGAGGTCTCACACTACCTGACTTTTAGGCGTTATTATAAAGCCACAGTGGTCAAAACAGCATCATACTGGCATCAAGCTAGATATACTGACCAGTGGAATCAAATAGAGTGTTCAGATGTAGACCCTCTCATCTATGGACAATTGATCTTTGATAAGGCAGTCAAGCCAACTCACCTGGGACAGAACAGTCTCTTCAATAAATGGTGCCTAGAGAACTGGATATCTACATGAAAAGAATGAAAGAGGATCCATATCTCACACCCTATACAAAAATTAACTCAAAATGGGATCAAAGACCTAAACACTAAATCTAAGACCATAAAACTGTTAGGAGAAAACATAGGGAAATATCTTATAAATCTTATAATAGGAGGCGATTTCCTAGACCTTACACCCAAAGCACGAGCATTGCAGAAATAAATAAATAAATGGGAACTCCTCAAAATTAAACACTGTTGTGCATCAAAGAACTATGTCAAGAAAGTAAAAAGACAGCCTACACAATGTGAGACAATATTTGGAAACAATATAATCAGATAAAGTTCTAGTGTCCAGACTATATAAAGAGATTATTCAACTCAACAACCAAAAGAGAGACAACCCAATTACAAAATGGGCAAAAAATTTGAACAACACTTCTCAGAGAGGAAATACAAATGGCCAAAAGGGACATGGAAAGATGCTCAACTTCCCTGGCTATTAAGGAAATGCAAATGAAAACCACAATGAGATATCATCTCACACCCACCAGAATGGCCATTATCAATAAAACAAAAAACGAGAAGTGCTGGAGAGGATGTGGAAAAAGAGGCACACTTATTCACTGTTGGTGGGAATGTCAAATGGTGCAACCACTGTGGAAGGCAGTTTGGCGGTTCCTCAAAAAGCTGAAATAGAATTGCCATATGACCCAGCAATACCATTGTTAGGTAACTACTCAGAGGACATGAGGGCAAGAACACAAACGGACATTAGCACACCAATGTTTATAGCAGCATTATTTACAGTTGCCAAGAGATGGAACCAGCCAAAATGTCCATCAACAGATGAGTGGCTAAGCAAGCTGTGGAATATACATACGACGGAATATTATGCAACTGTAAGACAGAATAAAGTTATGAAGCATGTAACAACATGGATGGACCTCAAGGACATTATGCTGAGTGAGATTAGCCAGAAACAAAAGGACAAATACTGGTCTCACTGATATGAACTGACATTAGTGAATAAACTTGGAGAATATCAATGGTAACAGAGACCATCAGGAGATAGAAATAGGGTAAGATGTTGGGTAATTGGAGCTTAAGGGATGCAGATTGTACAACAGGACTGAATGTAAAAAGTCAGAAAGGGACAGCACAATACTACCTAACTGTAATACAATGATGTTAGAACACTGAATGAAGCTGAATGTGAGAATGATAGAGGAAGGAGGCCTGGGGGCACAAATGGAATCAGAAGGAAAGATAGACAATAAAGACTGAGATGGTATAATCTAGGAATACCTAGAGTGTATAATGATAGTGACTAAATGTACAAATTAAAAAATGTTTTTTGCATGAGGGAGAACAAAGGAATGTCATTACTGCAGGGTGTTCAAAATAGATGGTAATTAATATTTTAAAACTTTAATGTAGGTGTGAGACTAGCAAAAAAATGTGTTTTTTTTTGGTACAAAATCCATATTTTGACTAGTGTATTTCCTAATATAACTTATATGGACAGCTTAATCAAACAGTATAGTAGTTGGAATCTTGTGTAGGGCATGAGATTTTGTAGGTTTGTCCAGAGTGATGCCCAGATAAATCCCAGAGCGATTTGAACAGTGAATGGAGAAGTATTTACAGAGTCCCCTAGGGGGAGTGTTGAGAAAGGGGGAAAATTCAACATCCCTAAATGGAGAATCCTTGATATTCTCACAGGCAATGGGGACAGCCAAAACAATAAGCCGAGCCTCCAATCTTGGGGTTTGTTGATATGAAACTTAATCCCGCAAAGGATAGGCTAAGCCTACTTAAAATTAGGCCTAAGAGTCACCCCCAAGAGAACCTCTTCTGTTGCTCAGATGTGGCTTCTCTCTCTCTCTCAGCCAACACAGCAGGCAAACTCACTGCCCTCCCCCTCTCTACGTGAGACCTGACTCCCAGGGGTGTGGACCTTCCTGCCAATGTGGGATAGAAATCCTAGAATGAGCTGAAACTCAGCATCAAGGGATTGAGAAAATCTTCTCGACCAGAATGGGGAAGAGCGAAATTAGTCAAAATAAGGAGTCAATGGCTGAGAGATTCCAGAGTCTAGAGGTTATCCTGGAGGTAATTCTTATGCATTAAGTAGATATCACCTGTTTAGTTAAGGTGTAATGGAGAGGCTGCTGTGAACTGCCTGAAAATTTGGAGCTGTGCTCCGGTGGCCATGTTTCTTGAAGATAATTGTATGATGATATGGCTGTTGAAGTGTGACTGTTTGGTTGTGAAAGCCTTGTGTCTGATGATCGTTTTGTCTACCTTATCGACAGACGAGTAAAACATATGGATTAAAAATAAATAAATAATAGGGGGAACAAATGTTAAAATAAATTTAGTAGATTGAAATTCTGGTGATTGGTGGAGGGGAGGGCTAAGTGGTATGGTATGTATGAATTTTTTTCTGTTTTCTTTTTATTCCTTTTTCTGAATAGATGCAGATGTTTTAAGAAATGATCATGATGATGAATGTACAACTATGTGATGATAGTGTGAGTTATTGATTATATAACAAGAATGGAATGATCATATGATAAGAATGTTTGTGTTTGTATGTGGCTATGTATCATAAACAAAAAAATAAATTTAAAAAATTCGTGGAACTATAGAAAAAAGTAAAAAATAAAATACATCTATTTACATGGGACAGAAATTCTAGAATGAGCTGGGACTCAGCATCAAGGGATTAAGAAAACCTTCACGACCAAAAGGGGAAAGAGCAAAATGAGACAAAATATAGTGTCAATGGCTGAAAGATTCCAGAGCCGAGAGGTTATCCTGGAGGTTATTCTTACACATTATGTAGATATCACCTTTTTAGTTAAGGTGCAATAGAGAAGCTTCAGGGAACTGCCTGAAAATGTAGAGCTGTGTTCCAGTAGCCATGTTTCTTGAAGATGATTGAATAATGATATAGCTTTCACAACGTGACTGTGTGATTGTGAAAACCTTTTCTCTGATGCTCCTTTTATCTAATTTATCAACAGATGACTAAAACATATGGATTAAAAATAAATAAATAAGAGGGGGAACAAATGTTATAATAAATTCAGTAGATTGAAATGCTAGTGATCAATGAAAGGGAGGGGTAAAGGGTATGGTGTGTACAAATTTTTTTCTGTTTTCTTTTTATTTCTTTTTCTGAATTGATGCAAATGTTCTAAGAAATGATCATGATGATGAATATACCAATATGTAATGAAAAAAGAATGTTCATATTGTATATTGATTGGTTTTATTAATAAACATTTAAAAATATATTTGGTATAGGTGGATGGAACTAGTTGATGGCTGGTCCCTCTGGGTTTCAGGATTTATCTGGCCTAGGAAACATCTGGAGATTGTAGGTTTCTGAAAAGTGCTCTTAGTTTGTGAGAAAGTGCTCTTAGTTTGTGAAGCTTTGGTAGATTCTCAGAGAGAGCCTAAGTATTCTTTAGGGTTAACAAGAATGGTGTTGTTTGGGGTTTGGCAAACCATGGCAGGTAACAATATCAAGCTGAAGTTTGTGTAAGAGTAGCTGCCAGAATAGCCTCCTGACTCTGTTTGAACTCTCTTAGCCATACATTTCTCTCAGTCACTGAAATGTTATATCAGCTTTTTCTTTTTCTTTTTCTGGAATGATGTAAATGTTCTAAAAATGATCATGGTGATTATTACACAAATATGTCATGATATTGTGAGCCATTGATTGTATACTATGGATACACTGAATGTGCGTGAATATTCTCAATAAAAATATTAAAAAAAAAAAAAAGATCAAGGGTTTGGCCTATTGACTTGGGAGTCCCTAATATTTGAGAGAGTATCAGGGGTTTCCCTGGTGGGAAAGTTTAATAGTTTCATATTTTTTCTCCAGTCCCTCAAGGGACTTTGCCAATACATATATATATATATATATATATATATATATATTTTTTTTTTTTACATGGGCAGGCACCGGGAATCAAACCCGGGTCTCTGGCATGGCAGGCAAGAACTCTGCCTGCTGAGCCACCTTGGCCTACCTCCAATACTTTTTAATTATCTACCCAACATATTCTGGAATGTGTCCAGATATTACATTAAGCTATACAAAAATTACAAGCCCTCATTCCCATTCTGGTCTCCATATGTCTAGGTTGCTTGAATGAGCTGTCTAGACAGGTTGGATTAGATTATGTGCTACAGATTAGTTTTTATTTAAAAATACCTCTTTTCCTTTAGTCTCATACAGTAGGTGAAGTTCTAAAATACAGACAATATAATCTTTTACCTCGTTTGCTGATTTACCTTAATCCCAAACCCAGTCGACTTTGTACTTATCTTAAATTGAACTCTGATCTCTTTTTCGGTTTCTTTAGCAGTTGTATGTAGCAATGCTGGACTTTCAGAGCTGCAGAACTCCAACTCTGACTCTTAGGTGACACATAGGTACCCCGAGTTCCAGGGAAATACCAGATTATACATGTATAGCGCAGCATCTGATAATCTAGAAGTAGCATTTACAGTTACAGACTAAATATGAAAACCCTAGGAATTTACAATCTAGGCCCCAATTTTCGTATAAATATTTTTAAAAGGAGATCATACAATATTTGTTCTTTTGTTTCTGGCTTGTCTTGCACCACATAATGTCCCCATGGATGATTCACTTCATTGCATGCCTCACGACTTCATTGCATTGTGTATCCGCACAATATTCTGTCATGTATATACCACAGTTCACCTTTTGGCTTCTCAGTTAATGTGTCCTTCAGGCACCGCCATCCATTAAGCATCATGGATAATGTCCAAAGTAAATTATCTGTGTCTCACATTATCCTCACTTAGTCATACAATCATCAGCACTCTCAATTTTAGACAATTTTCATTGCTCCAAAGAGAAAAGTTAACAAATAAACATGCCCTCACCAAATAGAAAATTCGTACTACCTCTTAACTCTTGTTCTTTTCCCCCAATTATTTACCCCTGGTATTGATGTGGTACTGGTGATGTCTTCCTGTTAAATATAGGTCTGAGAATGCAATAGTGTTTTCCCCTTATGCCCCTCTATTATTGACTCTTTGTACAGATTCATAACTTTGAAGTTCATTGAAGAACTTATTTATATTTGTAGTATTAATCAGTGAGATAAATGGCTCTTTATGTTTTTCAATTATGTTCTCCTTCAATATATCAATGTTATTTACAAATCCACTAATGAGCTGGCTTCACTTCTATCCATTTCAACCTCATTAGCTAACCATTCACCCATCTCTACCTTCTGTGTATCTCTAAGTACCCTATATTCTATATTATAAGCCTCAGGGTTTACCATTACCAAGGTGACAGTAGCAAAAGCATACAGTATCGATCATTTGTTTCCAGCTTATTTCACCCAGCATTATGTCTTCAAAGTTCATCCATCTTGTCATATGCTTCAGGATGTCATTTTGTCCTACTGCTACGTAATATTCCATCGTATGTGTATACCACATTTTGTTAATCCACTTGTCTATTGATGGGTACTTGTATTGTTTCCATCTTTTGGCAATTGTGAATAATGCCACTATGAACATCAGGTTGCAAATGTCTGTGTCATTGCTTTCAGCTTTTCTGGGTATATACCGAATAGTGGTATTGCTGGGTTCATAGAACAACTTGATTTAGTTTTCTAAGAAACCGCCAAGTTATCTCCCACAGTGGCTGTACCATTATACATTCTCACCAGCAGTGAGTAAGTGTTCCAATTTCTATACATCCTCTCCAACATTTGTAGTTTCCTGTTTGTTTAATAGCAGCCATTCTTATAGATGTGAGGTGGTATCTCATTGTAGTCTTGATCTGCATTTCCCTTATAGCTAATGAAAATGAACATCACTTTATGTCCTTTTTAGCCATTTGTATTTGCTCTTCAAAAAATTGTCTATTCATACCTTTAGTCCATTTTATAATTGGGTTGTTTTGTTTTTTTGTTGTTGTTAAGTTTATTTCCTTATGTATACAGGATATCAAACCTTTATCTGATATGTAGTTTCCAAATATTTTCTCCCATTGAGTTGGTTGCCTCTTCACCTTTTTCACAAAGTCCTTTGAGGAACAAAAGCATTTGGTTTTGAGGAGTTCCCATTGATCTATTTTTCTTTCATTGCTTGTGCTTTGGGTGTAAAGTTTTAAGAAGCTGCCTCCTATTATAGGTCTTGAAGATGTTTCCCTACATTTTCTTCTAGGAGTTTTATCGTACTGGCTCTTATATTTAGGTATTTGATCCACTTAGAGTTAATTTTTGTATAGGGTGTAAGGTAAGGGTCATCTTCCTTTCTTTTTGCTATTGATACCCAGTTCTTCCATCCCCATTTATTGAAAAGATTATTTTGTCCAAGTTCAGTAGATTTGGGAGCCTTGTCAAAGATCGGTTGACCATAGATTTGCTGGTCTATTTCTGCATTCTCAATTCTATTCCATGGGTCAATATTTCTATCTTTGTGCCAGTACCATGCTGTTTTGACCACTGTGGCTTTAAAATAAGCTTTAAAATCAGGAAATGTTAGTCCTCCCACTTCTTTCTTCCTTTTTTTTTTAAGACTTTTTAGCTATTTGAGGTCTATTTCCCTTCCAAATAAATTTCATAACTAGCTTTTCCAAGTCTTCAAAGAAGGTTGTTGGAGTTTTGATTGGTATTGAGTTGAATCTGTAGATCAATTTGGGTAGAATTGACATGTTAAGTACATTTAACCTTCCCATCCATGCGCACAGAATGTCTTCCCATGTATTTAGATCTTTGATTTCTTTTAGGAATGCTTTGTAGTTTTCTGTGTACAGGTCCTTTACATCCCTGGCTAAGTTTATTCAATATATTTTATTAATTTAGTTCCTACTTTGAATAGAATGTTTTCCTTAATTGACTCCTCAGTTAGGTCATTACTTGTGTATAGAAACATTACAGATATTTGCACACTAATCTTGTATCCTGCCACCTTGCTGAACTTGTTTATTAGCTCAAGAAGCTTTGTCATAGATTTCTCAGGATTTCCAAGTGTAATATCATGTCATCTGCAAATAATGAAAGTTTTACTCCTTCCTTTCCAATTTGGATGCCTTTTATTTCTTTTTCCTGTCTGGTTGCTCTAAACAGAACTTCTAGTACAATGTTGAATAATGGTGGTGACAGAGGGCATCCTTGTCTCATTCCAGATCTCAGGGAGAGGTTTTCAGTCTTTCACCATTAAGTACAGTGCTGGCTGTGGGTTTTTCAAACACATGCTTTATCATCTTGAGGAACTTTCCTTCTATTCCTACCTTTTAAAATGTTTTTATCAGAAAAGGGTGCTGAATTTTGTTGACTGCTTTTTCAGCATCAATCGTGATCACATAATTCTTCCCTTTCGACTTGTTAATGTGCTGTATTACTTTAATTGATTTTCTTGTGTTGAACCACCCTTGCATTACTGGTATAAACCCCACTTGATCATGGTGAATAATTCTTTTAATGTGTCATTGGATTCAATATTGTTTTGAATTTTGTTGAGAATGTTTGCATCTATATTTGTTAGGGTGATTGGCCTAGTAGTTTTCCTTTCTTGTGGTAGTTTATCTGGTTTTGGTATTAGAGTGATGTTAGCTTCATAAAATGAGTCAGGTTGTGTTCCTTTTACCTCAGGATTGGTGTTAGTTATTTTTGAAATGTTTGATAAAAAGCCCTGGGCTTTTCTCTGGAAGAAGATTTTTGATGACTGATTAAATCTCTTTACTTTTGATTGTTTTGTTGAGATCTTCTATTTCTTCTCGAGTCACTGCAGATTGTTTATGTGCTTCTATGAAGTTGTCCATTTGTCCATTAGACAAATCAAATTTGTCTAATTATTGGCGAATAGTTGTTCATAGTATCCTCTGTTGATTTTTTTATTTCTTCAGGGTCCAGGGTAATGACCCTGCTCTCATTTCTGATTTTGTTTACATCCTCGCTCTTTCTTTCTCAGTCTAGCTAGGGGTACATCAATTTTATTGATTTTCTCAACGAACCAATTTAATTTTATTGATTCTTTCTATTTTTTTTAACTCCAGTTCATTTATTTCTGCTTTAATCTTTGTTATTTCTCTTCTTCTGTTTACTCTGGTGTTAGTTTGTTGTTCTTTCTCTAGTTCCTCCAGGTGAGCAGTTAAGTCCTCAATTTTTACTCCTTCTTTTTTAATATAGGCATTTAGGGTGATAAATTTCCCTCTCAGCACTGCCTTTACTACATAAGTTCTGATATGTTTCATTCTCATTTTTTTTGCTCTCCAGATATTTACCAATTTCTCTAGCAATTTCTTCTTTGACTCACTGGTTGTTTAAAAGCATATTATTTAATCTCCATATATTTGTGGAAGTTCTCATTTTTGGTGGTTATTGATTTCCAGCTTCATTCCATGATGATCAGAGAATAATTTCAATGTTTTTAAATTTATAAAGACCTGTTTTGTGCCCCAGCATATGATCTGCCCTGGAGAATGTTCCATGAGCACTAGAAGAGAATGTATATCCTGGTGTTTTGTGGTGTAACAATTTGAATATGACTGTTAGGTCTAATTCCTTCATCAAATTGTTTAAGTTCTCTACTTCTTTGTTGATTTTTTGTCTGGTTCTCTGTTGGCCTTTAAGCTAAACTTCTTTCTACCAAGTTTTTATTATTTTTCCAGGGATTTTAACATACACTCTTAATTTAGCACACTCTGCATTAAATGAATATTATAGCACTTCACATACAGTGTAAGATCCTTACAACAGTAAAATTCTATCCATATATTGTCTTGTTATTTTGTGTGATTGTGCTCATGTATTTACTTCTATATATGTGTAATACATATTACACATTTATTGCTATTATTGATGCTCTTAAGAGTTAATTGGGCTTCTAAAAATTAAGAAACAAAGTACATTTTACATTTACCTATATATTTTCCAAATCCAGTGTACTCACTTCTTGTAGATCCAAATTTCCATTTGGTATCATTACCCTAAGTCTTGAAGTATTCACTATCATTTCTTATAAAACAACTTTGCTGGTGACAAATTCTCTCACCTTTAATTTATCTGAAAATGTCTTTATTTTGCCTTCATTTAAAAGGGATTTTTCATTGAATATAGGCATCTTTTTGGTATTTATTTTCTTCAGCACTGAAAATATGTCTTTTGGCCTCCATTTTTCTGTGAGTATAAGTCAGCAGTAATTTTTATTGTTTCCGTCCTTTAAATTATATCTGTGTTTTCTCTATATAAATTCAAGATTTTCTCTTTGTCTTTGGTTTTCAATAATATGTCTTTGTGGTGAATAGTTGTGGTTGTATTTATTTTGTTGGAATTCAGCAATCTTCCTTATCATGTGGGTTGCTATTTTTAATAACTTTGGAAAATTCCAGCTATTGTTTCTTCAAATAATTTGTCTGCCATATTCTCTCTTCTCCTTTTGGGACTGAATTTAGATATATATTAGATCACTTGATACTGCCTCACAGGTAATTGTGGCTTTTGCTATATTTTTTCCATCTTTTTACTCTCTGTACTTTAATTTGTATAGTATATATTCAATGGCCTTCAAGATTATTGATCATTTTTTTACATTTATTTTTTTCAATGTACTGTTAATCTCCTCCACAGAAATTTTTATTTCCATTTACTTTGTTTTAGAGTTACCATATTCCTCCAGAAATTCCTCATTTTTCACTCATTATGAACATCTTTTGTTGTAGATTCTTTAACATATTTATTATTGTTATTTTTTAAGATCTTTTATGCTTATCTCAACATCTCAGATATCCAAGGGTCTATTTCTATTGGGAGGCATTTTCTTCTTGATAAGAATCACATTTTCCAGTTTCTTTACATGTCTGTTCAATATTATTACATACAGAATGCTGTAGATAGTATGGTATAAAGATTCTGTATTCTTTTATAGTCCACTAAAGAGTATTGAATTCTGCTCTAGCAGGCAGTTTAATTACCTACGAATCAATTTGAGATTGCAGTGTTGGAATTTTAAGCTTTGTGAGAGCAGGACTATTACCATTTTACTTTTGGTCATAAGTATCTTCTTTCCTCTTAATGTACAGCCCCTCTGGGGTCATTTCCTTTCATCCTGAAAATTTTTGTTTAGTATTTCTTGTAGAAGTCTGTTGGTGCCAAATTCTCCCAACTGTCGTTTGTCCAAAAATGTTTTTATTTTTCTTTCATTTGTTATTAAGCTACGTGGTAACTGTGTAGTAGAATTCTAAGACCCCCCCACCAAGATTCCTGGTCTCTGATTATTCCATCAAACACTAATGTAGGTATTGCTGTGAAGGGATTTTGCAGATATAAAATCCCAAATTAGTTTACCTTAAAATTTAGGGGTTTACAAGTGGGCTTAATCTAATTATTTGAGTACTTTAACCAGAGAGTTTTCTCTAGCTGATGGCAGAAGAGGAAGTCTGAGATACTCAAAGCGTGAGAGGGATTCAACATGAGTCTATTACAGAGATGGAAAAGACTCATAGAAAGAAAAACAAGAGGCCTCGAGGACCTAGAAATAGTTTCTGGCTGATAACCAGCAAGGAAAACGGTGACCTCAGTCCTATAACCCCAGGGCTGAATTCAGCCAATAACCTGGGTGAACTCGGAAGCACATCTTTCTCCAGAGCCTCCAAATAAGAACTCAGCCCAACCGGGACCTTGATTTTGGCCTTGTGAGACCCTCAGCAGGGATCCCAGTTAAGCTGTGCCTGAACTTATTACCAACAGAAATTTCGAGATAATAAACTGGTGTTGTTTTAAGCCACTAAGTTTGTGGTAGTTTGTTTCATAGCAATGAAAAACTAATGCACTGCTCCTCTGGTCATTCTTCAAGTTTTCACTCCCTCCCAAAAACACCTGCTCATGTTTACTTCTGGTATCTTTGGGTAGTTGCTTTTTTGTATTTTGTCTAGAGTTTTTCATTTGAACATTCAGTAGGAAAGAGAGGCTGAGGTGGACTTACTCCAATTTGGCTGGCTTTGGAAATGTTTAAGGGTAAATTTAATAAAATATCGTTTCAAGTGATGAAAACTGAAAAGTATAAAACCTGCTGTGAGAAATTTCAAATTCCTAAATAAATGAAGCAAGATATTATATTCATGGATTAAGAGCTCAAAATTGTTGAGATGCTAGTTCTCCCAAAGTTGATCTAGAGATCCAAAGTGATTCTAGTTCATTACTCAGAAAACTTTTCTTTTAATAATTGACAAATTGATTTTAAAATGTATATGGAAATGCAGAGGGTCTAGAATATTCAAAATAATATTGAAAAAGAAAAATCATAGTTGGAGGACTTGCACCACCTGATTTCAAGATTAAGCTACAGCAATTAAGACAGTGTGATATTGACATAAGGACCAATAAATAGATTATTTAAACTGAATATGGAGCACAGAAATGACTCACATTTATACAGTAATTTATTTTTATTTTTATAAAGAAACCAAAGACACCTAATAGGGAAAGGAAAGTTGTTTCAACTATGGGTCCTGAAACATATGGATATTCAGGAAAAAAAATGCAACTCAACCCAGGCCTCAGATCATATTAAAATTTATTTTGAGTTGAATATTAGTCCTAAAATAAAAATTGAAACTATAAAGCTTTCAAAAGAAACTATTGGTGAATGTCTTCCTGACTTTGGGTAAGCAACATTTTCTTAAGACACGTGAATCAATAATTGTAAAAAATATATAATAGATTAGACTTAATCAAAACTAAAAACTTCATTAAAAAACACCATTAATGATATGAATAAGAAAGCCATAGACTAGGAGAAATTATTTGCAAAACATATATCTGACAAATGACTTATAATGAGAATATATAAAGAACATATACAATTAAATAATAAAGTATACAATCCAATTTTTAAAATGGAAAAAGTTTTCAATAGACATTTCACAAAAGATGATATACAAATGGCTAATTAGCAAATGAAAAAGAGATCAATATTATTAGCCATCAGAAAAAAGCAAATATAAACTACAGGGAGATTGTACTATATATCTCAGAATAACTGTTATTAAAGCAACTGATATCATCATATATTGTGAAGGTTCTGAAGCGTCAGGAATTCCCATATATTGTTGTCAGTATAAAATGGCTTGGAGGTATTTTATGTGTGTATTTGTTTATTTTCATTTTTAATCTTTTTATTGTAGTGACATATACAACTCAAAATTTCCTATTTTAACCACTTTCAAGAGTACAATTCAGTAGTCCCTGACAGCAATTCCACTGTTAGGTATGTACCCAAAATAAATTAAGACTATGTCCACAAAAACACTTGTGCAAAAATGCTTTTAGTACTTTATTCATAATAGGTAAAAACTAGAAATAGATCAGGTTTCCATAAATAAGAGATTGAATATTTACAATAGCTAAAACCTAACAATAACCCAAATGCCCAACAGATGAATGGATTTTTAAACTTTTTATAATTTTGAAATGTAACATATACAAAAAAGCAGTATATTTCCAAGTACATTTTAACAAGTAGTTATAGAACAGATTTTAGGTTTGGTATGGGTTACAGTTCCACAATTTTTCATTTTTTCTTCTAGCTGCTCCAAAACACTTAGAGACCAACAGAAATATCAATAGAAAGATTCAGCAGTCATACTCATTTGTTAAATACTATCTTCTATTATACTCCTCCTTCTATTTTTTTCTTTTTTGTGAAAAATAACATGTTAAAAAGCAATAAATTTCAAAACACTGAACAACAACTAGTTGTAGAACAGATTTCAGAGTTTGGTATGGGTTACAATTCCACAATTTTAGGTTTTTATTTCTAGCTGCTCTAAGGTACTGGAGGCTAAAAGAAATATCAGTATAATTATTCAGTATTCATTCTCATTTCTTAAACCCGACCTTCTCTGTATAACTCCACCATCAACTTTAATCTTTCTCCCACTCTTTAGAGGTATTTGGGCTATGCCCATTCTGGCTTTTTCATGTTGGAAGGGGCTGTCAGTAATTTGGGATGGGGGGTGGAACTGGTTAATGTTTTGGAAAGGCTGGCTCCTCTACATTTCTGTACTTATCTGGTCCATGGACCCATCTGGATGTTGTAGGTTTTGAAGAGTTACCCTAGTGCGTGGAACATTTGTAGAATCTTATATAATGCCCTATGTATTCTTTAGGATTGGCTGGAATGGTTTTGGTTGGGGTTTGGCAAGTTTTGATAGGTAGCAATGTCTAACTGAAGCATGCATAAGAGTGACCTCCAGAGTAGCCTCTCAACTGTTTGAACTCTCACAGCCACTGATACCTTATTTGCTACATTTCTTTTCCCCCTTTTGGTCAGGGTGGCATTATTAATCTCATGGTACCAGGGCCAGGCTCATCCCTGGGAGTCATCTCCCACGGTGCTAGGGAGACTTTCATCCCTGGATGTCATGTCCCACATAGAGGGGAGGGCAATGGTTTCACTTGAAGAGGGGTTTAGAGAGAGAGAGAGGCCTCATCTGAGTAACAAAAGAGGTCCTCCAGAAGTAACTCTTAAGCATATCTATAGGTAGGCTAAGCTTCTCCATTACTACATAAGCTTCACAAGAGCAAGCCTCAGGTTCAAGGGCTTGGCTATTGATATCGGGAGTCCCTAATGTTTGGCACAGTATCCAGGGTTTCCCCAGTGGTAAAGTTTAATATTTCCATACTTTTTCTACCATCCCTCAGGGGACTTTGCCAATATTTTTTTCATTATCTGCTAATATACAGTGGCATATATCCAGGCACTACATTAAGCTATACAGGATTAAAAGTTCTCATTCTTATTCTGGGCTTCCTGTGTTTGGATTGTTTAAATGATCTGTCCAGACAAGTTGAGTTAGATTATGTGCTACAGAAAATGTAGGTTCTGGACATAATAGAACTTTCTTGCTTTGGTGTCAAAGAGTTGGTAAAGTTCTAAAATATAGGCCATGTCTTCCTTACCCCTGTATCCTGAATTACTTAATCCTGACCCAAACAGCTTTGTTCCCATCTCTAAATACCAGGTTATACATATATAAAACAGCCCCTCAAAATCCAGAAATAGCAATTACCCCTCTGGACTAAATGCAACTGCTGTAAGAACTGACAATCTAGACCCCAGTTTTCTTATAAGCATTTTCTGAGAGAGATCATACAATATTTGCTCTTCTGTTTCTGGCTTATTTTGTCTCACCAAATGTTCCACAGGTTCATTCACATCGTTAGATGCCTCACAACTTGGTTTCTTTTTGTAGTAGCACAATATTTGATCATGTGTATACACCATTGTTCACCAGTCTATTAGATGAATGGATTTTTTTTTAATTGGGCATATCCATAAAATCAAATCCTACCAATTCTACTGGTATAATATGATGATAATTATTTTATGTTTATGAATATATAATGACACCAGCCTCTGGTTAAATAAGAATTTAAATTATTATAAAAATATTTAGCAAATATCAGCATCTTTTGGGTTTCCTTTTTGTTCTTCACAGAAGAACTATTTTAAGCCAACACTATAAATTGTATGTTTCACTTGTAACTCTCAATGCAAAGCAGTTTTTCTTTAGTTTTAAAATTGAGCTCTTTGCCCTAGGAACTCCAGGCCTTCCTGGACCAAAAGGTATTGATGGTCCTCCTGGGAACCCTGGCCTTCCGGGAGAACCTGGTCCTATAGGTAAGCATGAAAAATAGAAGTTTCCTGCTTTGTAAAACCAAGGATCATATTCAATTTGGGAAAGTCAGATTCTTCTGGGGGCTGTGAGCATTTTCTAGACATGGAAACTTAGTCATCATTCATTTAGCATTGCTTGTTAGGTACTAAGTGAACAACTTTTAATAAAAGTTACTTAAAATTATCATCATGAAACCTTATTTTCTTGGCTCACTTTTTCCAGGGAGAGTTATTTCATGTGTCCTATAACAGAAGATAGATATTTTTATATTTAGAATGACAGGTGTAGCAATTTTGTTTGTTTACAGTCTTCTAAAGCAAATCACTTCTCTTGGCCCCATATCAGGCTTAAAATGATCCCTCCCTTTATTCTCTTGTATATCCTAAAACCATATTAAAAATGAGAACCTGAAAAGCTGGGAAGGTAGAGAGAATGACTTGGCTGTTACTTATTGTCATTATCCGCCTTTATTTCTTTAAAATTTTTCATTTCCAAAAGATTTCATGGTTTAAAGTGGATCTCATAGGCACTTTGTGATTTTTGGATAGAACTAGTTGAAACTAGTGTGGAGACAATGGGGAATGTAGAAGGAAAAGAGAGTTTGGAAGATAGGTATAGCTTCCTTTGCTCTGTTGTTTAGGTGGTGGAGGTCGCCCTGGCCTGCCGGGTCCTCCAGGTGAAAAAGGCAAACCAGGTCAAGATGGTATTCCAGGGCCAGCTGGACAGAAGGGTGAACCAGGTATTATACTTTATTATGATTCGTAATTTAAAAAAAAGTTTCTCCCTTGTCTGCTATAATATTGACCCTTTTTACCCACAATAAAATAATATCTTTTTTCTTACCTTCTAAGCATCCATACGTTTTCCCCCTTTTAATTCCCTTTTCCCTTTCCATCCTAAGAATATCTCACATATGTTTGTTAAGCTGCCTCCGTCTTATTATCCTTTCTTGGCCAATTTTTCACATTGAGAAGTAGTTACCTAGCATTTTTAAAGTTCTATGTGTGACTTTTCCCTATGTGATCTAGATTCCATTTATATATATATTCATATGATATAAATATAGAGAAATATATTTAACATCATGAATAGAACATGTTTATATAGTTTACTCATATTAGCATTATAGTTCTATGTTGGAAATAAATCTTTGGCATGTTCCATTTAATATACATTGTGGAACTTAATAAAAATCTCAACAGTCTGAAAACAAATTGTCCTTGTTTCAGTCATTATTATCCATTTGTGATTTTTTGGTTTGTACCCTGACAGGTCAACCAGGCTTTGGAATCCCAGGACCCCCTGGACTCCCAGGACTTTCTGGTAGACTTTTATAAAACATACTAAGTCAGTCTATAAAAGAGTCTATTTTCCACTACACTTTATTTTTCCATCTCCAACATTTACAATTATAGAGTGCACATACAAACCCAGAAAACACAATGCTAGAATCGTACCTTAAAGCATTTATTATTTAGCAGTTTAGTATATGGTGCTATATAAAAGTACATTCTTAAGGAAATTTACATGCAGATATCTCTTCATTAACTTTATAAATGAATGCTAGAGAAACACTAAAGAAAAAAGGCAAATTGTAAAGAAGAGGTAGATTTCAGTATATATATATATATATATATATATATATATATATATTTAACGTGGGCAAGCATCAGGAATTGAACTCGGGCATGGCAGGCGAGAACTCTGCCACTGAGCCACCATGGCCCACCTGGTATAGTTTTTTAAAACTCTTTTAGCCAGGGGAGAACCCACTCTTTTCCCCTCCTAGAAACAATATCAATGTAATATAAGGAAATGCTGTAGAAATAGGAATCAATAATTAAAATGTCTTTTGGGAACTCTATCTGAATTTATTTGTTGTACATCTAGATTAATATGCACATCCACACATCTGCATTCTTTCACTTGTGCTTACCCTTTTTATAAGCAGCAAATAATTAGTTGAATGATTGTATATAGAGATATTTATGCTTATATTCTGAAATGACCTTGGCTAGTCTATGGAGCCTTTTCTCAAACCACACACATATCTTTAGAAATTCCAATATCTTTCCCATGAACCCAATATGAAAATTATTGCTTTAATGTACCACTATTATATCTCTCTCAGGAATATTAGTGGTGTAGAAAAAAATGTTGAAAACATTTTGACTGTGATTATAAATCTTGAGTTGAGTAGTCTTTAGGGACACATAGCAACCATTGAAGATCCACATCTTCCATCAGTCTCAAAATTAGATTCAAAACATTTTGAAACTATTCTTACAGGTACTTTATGTTTGTATTTCATAGCTTCTAGTCACAAGATCATTGCTTTTTATACTAAGGGTAGCTTTTGGGATGTAAGCTATTATTGTTTATATTATTACACATACTCTAAAACTACTCCTGGATAACAAATACATGCATTTAATGGGAAGAATTTTGGAAGAGTCAATTGTGGATTTGGTGGGAGATATAAATAAGTCTTAGTAAATTTCATTAGTTGCTCTAATAAGTATATAGCTTTAGCTTTATAGATAAGGCTAAATCTCAATATCATTTAATGTGTTCTTTAATGTCACTTTGCTTTCATAGGTCAAAAGGGTGATGGAGGATTACCTGGCATTCCAGGAAACCCTGGCCTTCCAGGTCCAAAGGGTGAACCAGGCTTTCAGGGTTTCCCTGGTGTTCAGGGTCCCCCAGGCCCCCCTGGTTCTCCAGGTCCAGCTCTGGAAGGCCCTAAAGGCAATCCTGGGCCCCAAGGTCCTCCTGGAAGACCAGGTATGTATATCAGTGGTAGGGCAATTGAATATATATTTATTGATCCATTTATTTCATTTTTGCTGGTAGGTTATTCAGTCTTTAGGACTTAAAGATTTGTAATTTAAGATCTTACAAATAAATAGCTTGGTTTACATTCAGCTCCATCTATTTCCATGACATCTAATAATTCTTTTCTGTAATGCATTTCATTATTTCCTTAAGGAAAACAAAACAACTGAAGTAAAAGCTGAAGTAAAACAAAACAACTTGAAGGAAAAGAAAATAAATAGTGGTTTATTAGTGTTTTTATTAAAGATAAAGCTGTACTGATAACCTAGCAGCAAAATGCCATCTGCATATTTAAATGTGAGCTTCTCAGCATGTCATCACAGAAATCATTTTAGTGCTCACCCAATAGATGCTTTTGGTCCATACCAAAAGTGTTTCTATGACTCTGCATATGATCAGCAAATGTTACCAGGCACAATAAACAAATTTTATCTTCTCTAGGAATTAGGCAATCAAATTGATCTTCACCATCACAGCATGATCAAACTGAATAATGATGTCTTCCTATCAGCTTCATGTCTATACCTCATTTGTCTTGTATCTAGTAGTATCAATTTTGCATCTAATATTCACCTTTTCATATTATATCTCTACAGTGTCATTTGAGTTTACTAATTTTGGAAATGCTTATTTACATCTTTGGTTAATATTGTTGAGCCCAGTCACTGGTAACAGGTTATTAACAGATTTTTGAGACTTGATCTTTAGTTTCTTTATTTCTGGTAATTGAAAAGTTGGCCTTCATTGACTTTTTTTCTTAAATGAGAAGTCTAAGTTTAAAGAAACAAAGCAATTACTATTATCTCTTGAAATTCCCCAACTTTTTAAAAATGCATTTACAAATGAAAATTGCTATGTACATTACAGTAAACTCTAAAGTTATTGGAATTAAATTTAATAAAACATGCTCTAAAAACATGAATTAAATGAGATTACAAAACAAAATTTTATCTGATCTGATTTGACTGTTTATAAAAGGTATTATTTAAGGTTTTAACTTGAATTATTATTGAAGAACACCAGTGAAAATCTCCTCAGCCATATTAATGCCCTTGCATGTAATGCAAAGAAGTAAATATCTTTCTTACTTACATATATGATAATTCCAATACACCAAATTATCCTTTTTATATTTTAATCAGCACTGTGTTTATTTGTTCTTACTAGTAATGGATCTCACAGTTGAACATTACATTGAAACATTTCAATATAAAGTCATTAGTGATAAAGAGGCTTTACAAAATGACTGTTTCTAAAGAAATGATAACAGAAGTAGTCAGAAGACATGTACCTGATGAGTATTTGTGACTTCTCAATTTGTTCATAAACTACAAATTAAAATGGAGCTTTAAAACCAATTGCTCCTAGAATTTATTATTCTTGAGCCTCATAGTAATTATTATTATAAAATTATAAAAATGATTTCTGGTCTTTCAAAATATGTCACAAGTACTATTTTAATTTTAGTGCTGACTCTGATGATAATTTGGTTTATATACAGATGCACAAACATGAACTTTCAGAGTGTTCATATATTGAAATAAATTTTAATTTGAAAGTTTAGTGTACTGCTTTAGTTTCTTGATATTTCTAACAATTTTGATATTTTTCCCTTTTGCTAATGATGACATTGGACCTTGGTGAACTTTGATCCTTATCTAGGTCCTACAGGTTAGCTCTTTAACTCCAAAATAGTAATTGCATGAAATTTGAACCTTTACTTATATATTTATATACATATATTTATGTGTGTGTATGCAGATAAATGTGTGTGTGCATGTGTGTGTATATACACCTGTACCTAATGTTTTTAATATTCAAGTATATTTTAAGAGCATATATGTCAATTCCATTCTTACATGTTGGCTTATCTCTGCAAGTTGTCAGGAACTTGTAGAATCCAGTATGTCTGTCTATTGGGATGATCCAAAATTACCTAATTAGGAAAACTAATTTTGCATATCAAAATTCATATGTTCGTGTCACTTTTGGTTGAAATTTTATAGTATCCAAAACACCATTGTATAATATTTTACCTTTACCTTTGGAGTAGAGTGCATTTCTTATCTTTGTCTTATATCTATCGATGCAAATGAAATTGAACTGCATTTCAAGAAGGCATTCATTTTTAAAATGTAATATGCATTATCATATCTTACAAAGATGTAATAATTTGATTTGCCACACTTCCTATAGGTTTCCAAGTTATTCCTTCTTTATATTTTGATCTTTCATAAAGTTCTAGATCTAGTGCTATAAAAAATGGACTAATAGGCACAGCATAAAAACAAAAAATCATGCAACCAGCTCAGATTAGAAGACTCTTAAACTTTTCATATACATGTAAACTGTACAAACCAGGTAACGATTACCAAGGACTACCCAAAGGAAACTTTCTGATTCATATTGAAAAATGTTTTCCTAATCAGGAGTAAAAAGAGTCACAGACATCTGAATGCATTTATTATTAAGATAAATAACCTTTTTCAAATTTCTAAGGAGGAACTAAAAGGGAAAAAATGTGCTGGCTACTGGGAATGGCAGGAAATTTTCTCTTCCTATAAATTGAAAATTCATAATTTTTCAAGATACTGCTTAGGAAGCCATGTATCTCTATCCAAACTCTTTCCTTAGTTTCTTACTCCCCCACAAACCCATTATTTCACAGAACCATAGAATTCTAGATCTAGAAGGGACTTAAAGTTTTACATATAAGAAAACTGAGGCCCAAAGAGGTCAAGAAGCTTATTCAAGGCCACATTGCTAGTTATTGGCATAGCTGGGGCTTTGTCCTAGGGCTCCCCAGTGTTAGAGTCTTTTCTGCTAGTAACACTGTATCATCTTTTCACAAAGTCAGTCATATGGCTTGATGCTTATGATCTGGCCTCTTATTCTAGTTACAGATAAGCTCAGCGATAAAATGAAGCTGCTTCTGCTGTTTTAGGAGACTCTGTTTTCTGTCTCCACTTCCTTTTTTCTCATTACCCCAAAAGTCTCATCAACCCCTAGTAACTGTTCCTTGTGTTCTTCATAGAGGAAGATACTCAGAAAGATTGGCAAGTGCATGCTATTTGTCACCAAGATAAAGAGAAGATTAGGATATACTTTGAAATAATTTTGAATCCTTCCCTGTCTGGCTTGCACAGAATTCTGGTACCTTGATCACTGCTAGCTACTGCTAGCCTTTACTGTCAGCTAGAAGACTGTGCTCTTCTAAGACACTACTAGATATATTCAAAAAAGAAAAAGAAACAGAGCAATATTACTTTAAACTTCTTATTTACCAGGTCTCTAAATTAAATAATGATTGGAATCTGTTCTCTGCAGTGTTCTCTTCTTTTGCAATAGTTGAAAACTACTATCTTATATGGAAACTGGATTTAAAATATACTAATCAACTCATTAGTTTATCTTTAGTAAATGCCGCTTATGCACAAGACCGGGTTTTTTTTTGTTTATTTGTTTTGCTTTGTTTTTTAGTTAAATTTTGTCAGGTGGATTGAGGAATAATGGATTGAGAGCCTCATGTACAAAATTGACTTGGCATATAACTCATTAAAATATTACCTTTAGAAATTGAAGTCTTAGAAGTTTTGCTATGATATGATCCCCAAATTTTTTTGTACTCATTCAGACTGAAATATCATATATTTCAATGAAGTATTTTTCTAAGAGTTCTTGTTATTGGCCCTTCTATATCAAACATACATGTAAAATATGTATACCTAAACTCTGAATTATCTTAGGTAGGAATTTTAATTTATTTAACTAAATGTATGGCCAGACTCTGCTGTAAGTGTTGCCGTGAGTCAGTTTGCTGGATGTGGTTTAGAAACCATTTAAACAGCGGCTAATTTTAGTCTTCTGAGTTTCAAAGTATCAGTGCTAGGCAGTAATGGCAATGTTTTATATTTATACAGCATGCCACTATTTACATCATATAATGTATACGTCTGTGTTCCTTGAGGGCAGAGCTTGGGTCTTGCTCACCTTTGTGTTCCTTGTAGCACCTTGTATGTAGCAGATAATAGATCAATATTTTAAAAATTTAATTTATCTTTGAATCAACACTGTGAGTAAGGTTAGGAAATGTAACATTATTCCCATTATATTGGTTAGAAGACAAGCTCAGAGAGGTTGATTTGCCCAAAGTCATATAGTTATTAAGTAGTAGAGCCAAAGTAAACCTAGGTCTTCTACCTCCTAGAATGTAGTACTCTAACACAGTTTATTCTTCTGCTAACATTCAGTGTTTATATATCATAGCAAGACTTGTAAGAAAAGGAATTTGTGTTTATATTCAATTAACACTAAGAAGTATCCTATTTGTAAGCTTTTAACATTTTTATTTAATGACCCTTTCATTTAATAGTGAATAATCTGACTTAATATGTTCACTGAATAATAAGAAATAAATGTGATGTTTTCTGTGGTTAGTGGTGGGATATTGCATGCCAAAAAATTTTTAAGCACCATTTCACTGCTGGTCTTCAAATCTTTGGAAAATATAAAGCGTTATTTCAGAGTTTAATGGTGAACATTGGCTTTTTCTCAGTAAGTAACTTATTACAAGTAATAATGAATAGAAGAAAACCTCAGAATGTGGCTTTATGTAATGGCTTTCAAATAAGACAGACATTTCAAAGTACAGTTGGTAATGGCCATTGTATAGTAAGTGTTTCACCTTTTTTATCCAGTCACCTATGAACTTTGTATTTTTTGCCAATGGAGCCTTTAAAGTTAACTGTATCTTTCTCGGGCTGTCTGAATATAACAAGACATTTATACCTTGTGTTTTTAAAAAGGCTGTAGAGGCCAAGATACATTTAAACATTTATATGAAATTACCCTTTTTGAAAGGAACTGAATTCTGTTAGCAAAATGGTACAATCTTGCTAGCTTTAATGTTTTGAGAAGTTAATTTATGGAAAGCCACAGTAGCAGTGTTAATGTGATGTCTTCAGTAGAATTTCCCATTTCATGGATTAATGAAGACTAGCAGTTTACTCTCTATTTAAAATGGTTTGGTTCTTCATACTCCTGAATGGTTCTGTTTGTATACTGATTATGCTGTAGGAATAATAAGCACTGGCAAAGAGGAATATTGTTTAACTTATGCTATAATGTGAACAATTTCTAACTCATAATCTTATTTTGTACTGTGTGATGACTGATACTGCTAACATCGATCTTTGGGCTTTGGTGAACTCTGATCTTCCCAGGTTTTCAAGGTTAGATCCTTCACTGGTCAATTCTTTGTTTGTTTTTTTGTTTTGTTTTTATGCTTTGCATGTGATAAGAGAAATGCGCTTTTTTTCTGGCTGTAATTCAGAAGTTATTGATGAGTGCTTGTTATTCTCAAATACTACCTGCTCAGGTTTTAATATTTTGGTGAAAATAATGTGACTTGTTTATAATTGAGTTTGAAATGAGATTAGGTCTGTGTTTTCAATTGTTTAAAACAGTTAATCCATACATAAAGACGTAGAATTTCAAGACGTGTAGAATTTCAGGTGGACATACACTTACTTTTATTTTTAAGTCTGCATTAAGATATTTAGACAGGCATCTGGCCCATTTGTAACCTCTGCATACTTAATTCTATTTTTTAAATTTTTTGTTGCATGAGATTGCCCTAATCTGTGTATTCATGGCTATTTTCAGTGGTGGAAGATGGAAACTATTGAATACTATTAAAAATAAAACTCATATGTCCCTTATGGTGTTAGCAACTCATTAATTTAAATTTGTAGTAACTTTAGAACAGCAGATCTGAATTAATAGCATGTAAAATTTCCAGTATTTCCTTTTAATTACAAACCAAGCAGTGCCAATAAAATATCTAGTATTTTTTTTTTCAAAAGATAAACGGTGTTCTGATAACTTTCAGTCTGGGGAAGAAGCTCATGAAAGGTTCCTCTTTCTGTTTTTCATTTTAGTCTTACCTTGTCACTATTATCAGGATGATTCACAGATACTCCCTTTCTTTTAATAAGCTGATTTTTCTACCCTATTTCTATATATTATGAATGAAATGAACAGTTTTGCTTAGAAAACCCTAGCTAGTTAGTTGGAACTAGGCAGTTTTGTTGGGGGAGGGGGGGTGTTGTTTGTTTTTTTTAAAGTACAAAGTATCCCAACCCTTTCTTCATGATTAGGAAGTGAATTTCTGAGTGTGTTGTCTCATTGCTGGGCTACCAGTGACTATATGGATTAAACTGTTTAAAGATAAAACTATTGCCATATCATTGTGAACCTGATTCTTCTTTCTCATGTGCCAGATGGAATAGTGTTATTTTATGAAATCACATAGAAATACCGAAAGATTTTTAAAAGATGTGTCCCTACCTTCAGTTTTAACAATTTTGATAATAATAAAACATGCACATAGTTCTTACTGTGTGCCACGCACTGTGCGTAACATTTAATTCTCACAACAATATCATAAGGTTGATACAATTCTTATTTCCATTTTATAGAAGAGGAAATGGACGTCAAAGAGAAGAATACACTTGCTAATGATTAATGGAGCTGGGATTCACACCCGGCTTTTTAGCTCCTGAGTCCATAGCTCTTAATAACTATGCCACGCTACCTTATTAGCACAAAGTCATTTATTCTGGGTATTAGAGTATTGGTAAGGGAACTAAAGTCAAATTTTATCTCGCATTGAAAGGATGGCTCTTTGTCCATATGTAAGCTTGACCTAGTGTTCATAAGCCTGTGATATGGCCTTAAAAAATAATTCCTACATGTCTTTTCTTGTTGAAATCAATGAAAAACTAAGCCAGAGGAGAGAAGGGATAAACCCTAATTATTGGCATTTGTTATTTAAGGAGTTGTAATTATTTTCTTAAGGCAGGACTACTTAATCTCTGCCTCAGCCATTACTTAACACTCTGAAAGCAAGTAACAGCTGTTTTCCCCCTAGTGACAAAGTACTTGGCCAATGATAAGATCTCCGTGGTTGTTTAATGGACTCAATGGCTTTATTTAGAAACGCTGAAAGCAAGGTATAAGTAAAAGAGCTTAGTAAACCCCATTTTTAATTATTTTACTTGTTCACAAGATGTATACAAATCCTTTATTTTTCTTCAGAAATACTTAAAATGTGAAAATAAGAAAACATTTTAAAATTAATTTAAAAGCACTAGGTTGAATCAATAAGTTTCTGACATTTGAAAAATATTTCCATATATCAAGCATGTCGCTAAAATGAAATTAAACTATCTTAACTGAACAGCAATGAAAACTGTATAAAAGTAACTACTTACAAATAAAACAATTTGATTTTAATCACCATGAGATGCATGGCTTGACTGTTTTCCCTACAGCAGTGGTTCTCAAAGTGTGGTCTTAGAGAACTTCAGCAACTTCAGCATCAACAGGGAGATTGTTAGAATGCAAATTACTGGCCCTTCCCAGGCTTACTCAGTATGAAACTCAGGAATCTGGGTTTTAACAAGCTCTCTAGGTGATTCTGATACCTGCTCCAATTTTAGAACACTGCCCAACAGCGTCTGTTTTATTTTCGTTGCTTTACACTTCTTTAGGAATTACAGAAGCAAACTCATCTGCCTTGTGTCCATTCTTCAGAAGTGAGTTTAGTGGATTTAATATATAATAAAATGCAAACGAAATAGAGTCTGTACTAGTCTTAATAACACAAAGAACCCAATCCAATTTTCATTAGAAAGGGAAACAGTATCTATATATCTAAATTATGTTAAAGTAGTTTGGATTTATAATCAGAAAAATAGTAAGAAGATGATTGATTTTAAAAGGCTAACTTTTATGCCACAAACTCTTTTGCCATACTGAAATGTGGTTATTTGTACATTATCAAGGTTTGCCAGGTCCAGAAGGTCCCCGGGGTCTTCCTGGAAATGGAGGTATTAAAGGAGAGAGGGGAAACCCAGGCCAACCTGGACAACCTGGCTTACCTGGTTTGAAAGGAGATCAAGGACCACCAGGATTCCCGGTAGGAAATGAAAGTAGACATTTGGTGAGAGTGGGATGAGAGTATATATATTCAGAATAATTCTAAACTGCATCATCTTAATTAACAGTGACTGGATAATGTCTATATGCATGGCTCTCTGTTGAATTACAAAAGAAACAAGGCAAGTTTCCTGTCTTCCCTCAATTAAAGGAACTTTATGCTCTTTTATAAAGGGTTGCCCAAAAGATACTTTACCTGGAGTCTTTGGTATGTATAGTGTTTAGATATGAGAGGCCTTCACTTCAGTGAAAGCAGATTTATACAAAGGAGACATGTATATCAGAGCATTGAATGTGGATGAATCCACCCATAGAAGTAATTATGGTGAGTGGGAATATTTTAAACTTTGAAATTAGATGGAGTTAGGATCAAATTTCAGCTCCACATCACACTTATGTTTGTGCCTATCAGGAAGGCAGTTGACACTCTGGATTCTGTCTCCCCTATAAAAAGAGAATATCACCATTTGACCTTCACAGTCAGATTTCTTTATGGGTCCTCATAGCTTCCCACTTAATTCGAGAAGATTGTTGGTAGATTTGGCAGCCAGTATGGTCAGGGTGTGGTCCTTTATTCTGACTGCTGCTTTATAGCAGATAAAAATGTTTAAAGTAGTGGCCTTTTTTAAAGCTTTCCAACAGCTAATTTTTTCTCCCATGACATCATTATTCTCCCAGTCGCCAAGACTTAAAATTATTCACTCCTTACCTCATTCATCTCCCATGTATCTCCAGTTTACATGCCGCTGTCTGATTCAAGACTCCTACCTGATAACAATATTTCATAAATCTGGTATTGCCAAGTTCTGTTCTTTTCCTTTTGTGTAAATTACTTCTTACACTTGTACCTTTTCTGCCTTTTTATTGGAAATATTAAACTTCTAGAAAAGTTGCAAGAATGATGCAAAATAAACTCCCATGAATCATTTATATAGCTGTACCAGTCATTAATGTCTTACCCCATTAGCTCTCTCTGTATGTGTGTGTTTGCATATGTGTTCATGCACATGTACACACATACACACACATGATTATATATACATATTTTTTCTGAACCTTTTGAGAATAAGTTACAGCCATTATGCCCCTTTACCTCTGAGTACTTCTGTGCATATTTTCTATGAAAAAATATTTGGTCTTATATAACCACAGCAGTTATCAGCCTCAAGAATTTGAACATTGATATAATATTTTATTTTCTACCTTCCATATTCCAGTTGCATAAATTGACCTAATAATGTCCTTTTCTGGGGGGGGGGAGGTGCATGGTCCAGGAATCGAACCTGGGTGTCCTACATAGAAGGCAAGCATTCTACCACTGAATCACCTGGGCACCCTAATAATGTCTTTTATACCACTTTTCTCTAGTACATGGTCCAGACCAGATCATATATTACATTTAATTGTTATATCTCTTTAGTTTCTATTAATCTGGAACACTTCCTAAGCCTTCTTTTTGCTTTCATGACCTTAACATTTTCAAAGAATTTAGGCCCCCATTTTAAAAAATAGAATGTCCCTTTTTTGTCTGATATATCCTCCTAATTAGATTCAGGCTATGTATCTCCAGTTGGAATACTGCATGAATGATGTTCTAAAATTATCACATATGGAGGCCCACGATGACTATCTACTCCTTATTGGAGATCTTAATTTTGATCACCCAGTCAAATTGTTGACTAATTTCTCCCCTGTATGGTTACTATCTTCTCCCTTGCAACTAATAAGCAAAACTGTGGGAAATCACATTAAGATAATATAGTTATACTGCTTGCTCCTCATCAAAATGTCGCCTAAGATTTAACATATATTAATAATTTTTGCCTAAACTAGTTTCTACTGGGATATTTGCAAAATGGTTTATTTATCTATTATTGGTATGGACTCAATTTTTTCTATGATTTTCCTTTTTTAAAAAACTGACCTTGCTCATATTGATGTTCAAATTGTCCCTGACTAGGCCTGTGGAAACCTCTTCAAGCCTTATCCTAAATGTTTTTGACATGCACCTCTCCCTTTTTTTTTTTTAGCACTTTCTTACTTTTTGGTATAATAAGATGTTCCAGCTTGCCCCTTTGTTTTTCATTCCATTAACACAAACCTCATTGTCCCACATTTGGACTAGTGTAACCTCCTAAATGATCTTGCTCTTTCACATTCTTCCTCTAGATCTATTCTAGTTATTTCTAAATATGCTTCCTACACTTTTCCTTGCCCTCAAACAATTAATTGCCAAGGCCTGCTATATTTTTTGCTAAGTCTTTCCATTATTGTTTCTGCATATGTGATTCTAATCTAAGTATTTATCACTTCATGTCTAAGCTTTTATAAAAAGTGTCTTTATTAGTGATAATAAATAATGGCTACCATTTGTTAGGCAACTACACATGACATTCAGTTTTCTAAAAACTTCATATGAATTATCTCATTTAATCTTTATAACAACCCCATAAGGTAGATATCATTGTGAGAAAAACATGGATCAAGGAGGTTAAATAATAACCTCGAGTTCAAACAAGCTAATGAGACAAAGTTGGAATTTGAATCCTGGATATTTGACTATAGAGCCAGTGCTATAAACCACTTATACAGTACCATCTATGTTCTCGCTCCCTTATTTCCCCACCCCCAATTTTTTTCTGACAGTAATGATTTTTTTTTTTATTCAGGGTAATCCTGGTCAGCCAGGTCTCAATGGAATGAAGGGAGATCCTGGTCTCCCTGGTGTTCCAGGATTTCCAGGTATTTAATATGATGTTTTAGGGTTTCCCTTAACATTAGACTCCTTTGGGGCAAGATACCCATTGTCTAATTTGGCTGGGTAAAGATTTGGCCTTGTTGTTTCACTGTGCAATTTTGTGTACCTTCTTTGCAGGTATGAAGGGTCCCAGTGGAGCACCTGGTTCAACTGGCCCTGAGGGCGAACCAGGACTTACTGGACCCCCAGGTAAGATGTATTTTTGGAATTAGTTATACCTGATACTTAAGCGTATTGAAGCATTCGAACTACATTCTGTCTTTCTGCCAACCTGTCAGACTCTAAGTCCCCAACAACAGAGGAGAAATAGAGTCTTCCTCTTTTTACTAATTTCTCAAACTTTGTTTTTAATTTTACTGATTTAATATTGATAGTAGACATTTAAAATTTTTTTTTTTTGCATGGGCAGGCACCAGAAATCGAACCCAGGTCTCCGGCATAGACCTTTTTAATTTAAGATAGATGCAAGATAAACAAGAATGCTTGTATTAGTCAGGGATTTCCAGAGAAACAGAATATAGATAGATAAATACATAGATAGGTAGGTAGGTAGGTAGGTAGGTAGATAGATAGATAGATAGATAGATAGATAGATAGATAGATAGATAGATAGATGATAGATAGATAGATAGATAGATAGATAGATAGATAGATAGATAGATAGATAGATAGATAGGTAGATAGATAGAAATTTTTTATAGGAATTGACTTACATGACCATGGGGATTGACAAATTTGAATTCCTTAGGGCCAGCCATAAGTTGGAAACTCATTGAAAGTGAAGTTGAATTTCTTAGGAGAAACCAGCTGGCTGAAATGGAGATGGAAATTCTTTCTGACTGCTGAAATCCTCAGTTCTTTTAAGGCCTCCACCTGATTGAATGAGGAAACTCCTCTCATTGCTGAAGGAAATCTCCTTTATGGATTGTATATGTTATCAGTCATGGATGGAATCAACTGACTGATTATTTAAATCCAGGAAATACATCATAGTAACAATAAGGTCAATGCTTGATTGACCAAACAACTGGACACCATAACCTGGCCAGGTTGACACATGAAATTAACCATCACAATCCTTCATTGAAATTTTTATTGGTTTTTATACTAAACTGTCCCATATTCAGCTGAACTGATCACAAAAGCAAGTCACATATGGATGTTTGCATATTTTTATATGAAAACAGTTCTTTTTGTTAAAAGGTTTCCTTTAAACTGTGACATAGTGCATCTGCTAAATCCTCCTACTTGTTCAGTGGGGCCTTTGATAAGCACAACAAACAGGAAATGAAAATTATATTAGAATCTGAGTGGACTTGTCAAGGAATAGAATTGCCTTCCCCTGAAACCAGGGCTTACAGATCTGTGATAAATTAGAATTACTAGTAATTGAATCAATTCTTTAGTGCTTGAAAATAGGGAAGATATGCCTAATTTTTCTTTTGACCCTAAGAAAACTATTTGTTTTTGGCCTTCTGAGTGAGATAATAGTAGTTTTTCCAAAGCAATTTCTGTTGGATATTGCAATAGTCCAAAATATGTAACTTGTTTTTCTCACACTAATTGTTATCCTGACTTTAAAGCATTTTGACATCCATGCCTTCTGACCTTTCTTTTCCCAACCTTCAAATTTGTATCTTGCCTCTTAGGTCCTCCTGGATTACCTGGTCCTTCAGGACAGAGTATTGTAATCAAAGGAGATGCTGGTCCTCCAGGGCTCCCAGGCCAGCCTGGATTAAAAGGCCCACCAGGACTACCAGGACCTCAAGGGTTACCAGGTATCTTTGCAGATCATCTTTCTAGGCCTTATCTATTTGCGAACATTTCTCTCATTCTTCTTTTATATTCCAGGGTTTGTCTTTGACAATAGAAGTCTCAGCAACTAATAGAGTATCAGATTTTCACAGATCCCATTTCTTTTATTTATTTATTTTCTGAAAATCCTAATTTCTTATAATCTAATTTCTCTTAGGACCAATCCAATTTCTTCCAGTTTCTCTGGCTATTCTAATTTGAATGAATAGGTTAATGTTAAAAATTCTGTAATGATCCAATTCTGCTCAAATGCTTCAAAAAAAATGAAGAGAGAACACTCCCTATTCATTCTCTATGTCCAATATCACCCTCATACCAAAACCATATGAAGATAACAAAAGAAAACAAAATTCACACCAATATTTATCATGAATATAGGTACAAAAATCATCAACAGAAGTATTAGCAAACCGAATCCAACGATATATTAAAAGAAATATGTACACAATGGTAAGGATTTATTCCCAGTTTGCATGAGTGCTTTAACATAAGAAAATCAATTAATGTAATACACCACATTAACACGGTGAAAGAAAAACCCACATAATCATTTCAATTGATGTAGAAAAAGTATTTGATGAAATCTAGTGCCTCTTCTTGATAAAAAATCACTTAGAACACTAGGAATAGAAGGAAACTCCTTCAACACAATAAGAAGCATATATGAAAAACCAACAGCTACCATCATCCCCAAGGAACAAGACAAGAATGCCCATTGTCACCACTGTTACACAGAATTGTACTGGAAGTTCCTGCCAGAGCAGTTAAACAAGAAAAAGAAATAAAAGCCATAAAAATCAAAACGAAAGAATTAAATTTTTCCCTATTCACAAATGATATGATCCTATATACAGAAAATCCTGAAGAACCCATAGCCCTCTTAGAGCTAATAAATGAATTCAGCGAAGTGGCACGGTACAAGATCAATACCCCCTAATCAGTAGTGTTTCTGTACACAAGCAATGAACAATCTGAAGAAGAAACCAACAGAAAAAATTGCATTTACAATAGCAACTAAAAAATCAAATATCTAGGAATAAATCTAACCAAGGATGTAAAGGACTTGAACACAAACTACAGACAATGCTAAAAGGAATCAAAGAAGTCCTAAATATGATTATGGAATGGAAGACTAAATATTGTTAAGATGTCAGTCCTACCCAAAGCAATTTATAGGTTCAGTGCAATCCCAATCAAAATTGTAACCTTCTTTGCAGATATAAAAATGCCAATCATCAAATTTATATGGAAGGGTAAGGGTTACTAAATATCTAAAACCATCTTCAAAAAGAATGAAGTTGGAGGATTCACACTTCCTGATCTTAAAACTTATTATAAAACCATGGTAATCAAAATAGCATGATACTGGCACAATGGAATCAAATTGAGAGTTCAAAAATCACCCTCACATTTATGCCCAACTGGTTTTTGACAAGGGAGCAAAGATCACTATATTGGAAAGAATAGTCTCTTCAACAAATTGTCCTGGGAAAACTGGGTCTCCATTTACAATAAAATGGAAGACTTGTTCCTCGTTCTTGTATGAAAATCAACTCAAAATGGATCAAAGACCTAAGTATAAGAGCCAAAACTATTAAACCCCTAGAAGAATATGTAGGAAAGCATCTTCATGGCATCGTGTTAGGCAGTGGTTTTTAGACTTACCCAAAGCATGAACAACAAAAGAAAAATTAGATAAATGGGACCTCATCAAAATTAAAAACTTTTGGGCCTCAGAGGACTTTATCATGAAAATAAAATGACAACTTACACAATGTGAGAGCGTATTTGTAAACCACATATCTGATAAAGGCTTAATATCAAGAATATATAAAGAAATCCTTCAACTTAACAACTAAATGACAATTGACCAATTAAAAATGAGCAAAAGCCCCCTAAATGGGACATGACTCACACGGGTGTAAATCTCCCTGGCAATGTGGGACATGACTACCAGGGATGAGCCTGGACCTGAAATTGTGGGATTGGAAAGCTTTCTTGACAAAAACGGGGAAGAGAAAAGAAACAAAGTTTCAGTGGCTAAGAGATTTCAAATAGAGCCAAGAGTTCATTCTGGAGGTTATTCTTATACATTATATAGATATCCATTTTTAGTTTTTAGAATATTAGAATAGCTAAAAGGAAATAGCTGAACCTGTTGAATTATATTCCAGTAGCCTTGATACTTGAACATGATTGTACAACTATATAGCTTTTACAGTGTGACCATGTATTTATGAAAACCTTGTGGCTGACGCGCTCTCTTATCCAGATGACTAAAAAAATAAGGACATAGGGGCAAGGCCAAGATGGCAGCTTAGTGAGGTGTGGGATTTAGTTTGTCTTCCAGACAGCTAGTAAATAGCCAGGGACAGTACAGAACAACTGCTGGAGCCACGTCAGTGACCAGACACACAACATACCCCAGTCTGGACAAGCTGGACCGACTGTGAGCCCATCCAGAATCATAAATTCCCCAAGTCATGGGGGCTGTTGCCCCTCCCCCACAGGCTGCTTCCCAGAGGGGATACGGAAGAGACTTTCTTAGCAGCAGGGGCTGAGCACAACTAAGCTGCATTTGTGGAATTAATGAACAAATTCTGACTACTAAAAACAGGCCCCCCAGCTCAGCTGAACCTCGAGTAAAAGCTGAGGATGCTGGTTTTTGCCCTGACACACAGGGGGCAGGGCTGACGGAAAAAAGAAAAAAAAGAGGGTTTTTGGATCCAATAGCACATAATACTTGAGAGGGTCTGAGCCCTGAAGGGAAGGAGAGGGCACATAGGACCTGGAGATACACAAAGCAACATACCAATTTAAGCTCTTGAATGGCAAACACGAGGAATTGGGGGGTCCTGCTCTGAAAAGGATTTTTCTTTTTCTTTTTTGTGGCTGTGTTTCTACAGCTTGACTACTCTTTGGATGCAACTGCAAGGCTTCTTGGGCTCCAACTGCCCCAGGCATGGGCAGAATTAAGCATGTTGGAGTGTTTGTCTGGAGCCTCTGCCTTCCCCAGGAGAAGGGTGGGGCCAAGGTCAGGTGGAATGACTCCCTCAAGGACTTCCGACCCCAGGGTCTGGAAAAGTGAAGTGATTAAAGCCAGCCTACAACCTCTCCTCTGTCTCAAACAAGCCCCCAGCAGGGAAAGTCTGCTGAAGTTAAAGGTACCACATCACCTTGTGCTGGTGGGACCCGCAGGGAGAAAAGTGCCACATACTGGGCAGGATAGGAAAATCACAGAGCCCAGAGGCTTCATAGGAAAGCCTTTCAACCTGCTGGGTCTCGCCATCAGGGAAAACTGATGCTGGTGATTCTTTCACCCTGAGAGGAGGCCAGTTTATTCTGGGAAAATCTGGCTGGGGTCTTTAATAGCTAAGTAGACCCTCCTAAGATGGGGAAAAAAGGTACCATACAGGCAGGGCAAGAAACAAGAAAACAAGAACTGAAAAATTCTGATCTGTTAAACAAAACCTAAGCTAGAGGTCTAGAATAAGGTGAACTGTATATCAAAGAACAGATAGACAACAAAGTCATCCAGCAAGAAAATCCCAGGTAAAAAAAAGTGAAAACAATCTCCAGAATAAACTAATTAATGAAATTAAATGCCTAGACGCCAGCAAAAAAATAATGAATCATACTAGGAAAATTGAAGACATGGCCAAGTCAAAGGAACAAACCAACAATTCAAATGAGATACAGGAGTTGAAACAATTAATTCAGAATGTTCGAACAGACATGGAAAACCTCATCAAAAATCAAATCAATGAAGTGAGGAAGGATATAAAGAAGGCAAGGAATGAACAAAAAAAAGAAATCAAAAGTCTGAAAAAACAAATCACAGAACTTATGGGAATGAAAGGCACAGTAGAAGAGATGAAAAAGACCAATGGAAACCTACACTGTTAGATTCCAAGAGGCAGAAGATAGGATTAATGAACTGGAGGGCAAGACATCTGAAATCCAATGAGCAAAAGAAAATATAGGGAAAAGAATGGAAAAATATAAGCAGGGACTCAGGGAATTGAATGACAACATGAAGTGTACAAATATTCGTGTTTGGGGTGGCCCAGAAGGAGAAGAGAAGGGAAAAGGAGGAGAAAAACAGATGGAGGAAATTATCACTGAAAATTTCCCATCTCTCATGGGAGACTTAAAATTACAGATCTAAGAAGTGCAGCATACCCCAAACAGAATAGATCTAAATAGACATACTCCAAGAAACTTACTGATCAGAATGTGAGATGTCAAGGAAAAGGAATCTTGAAAGCAGCAAGAGAAAAGCATCCATCACATGTAAGGTAAGCCAATAAAACTATGCGTAGATTTCTCAGCAGAAACCAGGGACATGAGAATACAGTGGGATGATATATTTAAGTTACTAGAAGAGAAAAACTTCCAACCAAGAATTCTATATCCAGCAAAATTGCCCTTCAAAAATGAGGGGAAAACTAAAACATTTTCAGATCAAAAATCACTGATGGAATTTGTGACCAAGATACTGGCTCTGCAAGAAATAATAAAGGAAGCACTAGAGATGGATAGGAAAAAACGGGAGAGAGAGAGGTGGAGAAGAGTGTAGAAATGAAGACAATCAGTAAAGGTAAAAAGAAGAAAAACCAGATATGGCATATAAAATCCAAAAGGCAAAATGGTAGAAAAAAGTACTGCCCTTACAGTAATAACACTAAATGTTAACGGATTAAACTCCCTGTTTAGTTTGCTAGCTGCTGGAATGCAATATACCAGAAACAGAATGGCTTTTAAAAGGGGTAATTTAATGAGTTGCTAGTTTACAGTTCTAAGGCCAAGAAAATGTCCCAATTACAACAAGTCTAGAAATGTCCAATCAAAGGCATCCAGGGAAAGATACCTTGGTTCAAGAAGGCCGATGAAGTTCAGGGTTTCTCTCTTAAGTGAGAAGGCACATGGCGAACACAGTCAGGGCTTCTCTCTCGGCTGGAAGGGCACGTGGCAAATACGGCATCATCTGCCAACTTTCTCTCCTGGCTTCCGGCTTCATGAAGCTCCCCGGGAGGAATTTCCTTCTTCATCTCCAGAGGTCACTGGCTGGTGGACTCTCTGCTTCATAGTATTACTCTCTCTGAGTCTCTCATCCTCCAAAATGTTTCCTCTTTTATAGGACTTCAGAAACTAATCAAGACCCACTCAAATGGGTGGAGACATGTCATCCCCTAATCCAGTTTAACAACCATTCTTAACTAAATCACATCAACCAGGGAGATGATCTCATTATGGTTTCAAATATACAGTATTGAATAAGGATTATTCTACCTTTAAGAAATTGGATTTATATTAAAACATGGCTTTTTTTAGGGGGCACACTTCCTTTCAAACCAGCACACTCCCCATCAAAAGATATATACTGGCAGAATGGATTAAAAAACAGGATCCATCTACATGCTGTCTACAGGAGATGCATCTTAGATCCAAGGATAAACATAGGTTGAAAGTGAAAGGTTGGGAAAACATATTTCATGCAAAGAACAATCAGAAAAGAGCAGGAGTAGCTATACTACTATCCAAAAAATTAGACTTCAAATGTAAAACAGTTAAAAGAGACAAAGAAGGGCACTATGTATTAATAAAAGGAACAATTCAACAAGAAGACATAACAATCATAAATATTTATGCACCGACCCAGAATGCTCTAAAATACATGAAGCAAACACTGTAAAGAGAAATAGACACATTTATCATAATAGTTGGAGACTTCAATTCCCCACTTTCGTCAATGGGAAGAACATCTTGACAGAGGATCCATAAAGAAACAGAGAATTTGAATAATACAATAAATGAGCTAGACTTAACAGACATTTATAGACCATTACACCTCACAACCCCAGGAGATACTTTTTTCTCAAGTGCTCATGGATCATTCTCAAGGATAGACCATATGCTGCATCACAAAGCAAGTCTCAATAAATTTGAAAAGATTGAAATCATACAAAACAATTTCTCAGATCATAAAGTAATGAAATCAGAAATCAATAATAGGCAGAGTGCCACAAAATTCACAAATATATGGAGGCTCAACAACATGCTCATAAATAACTAGTTGGTCAAGGAAGAAATTACAAGAGAAATGAGTAAATATCTTGAGGCAAATGAAAATGAAAGCACAAGATATCAAAATCTATGGGATGCAGCAAAGGCAGTGCTGAGAAGGAAATTGATTGCCTTAAATGCCTATATCAAAAAAGAAGAAAGGGCAAAAATCGAGGAATTAACTGTCCACTTGGAAGAACTAGAGAAAGAACGGAAAACTCACACCTAAGCAAGCAAAAGGAAAGAAATAATAAAGATTAGAGCAGAAATAAATGAAATTGAGAACATGAAAACAATCAAGAAAATCAACAAAACCAGAAGTTGATTCTATGAGAAAATCAATAAGATTGATGGACCCTTAGTGAAATTGACAAAAAGGAGAGAGGATGCAAATAAATAAAATTAGAAATGGAGAGGAGACATAACCACTGACCCTGCAGAATAAAGAAAGCAATGAGAGAATACTATGAACAACTTTATGCTAATAAACTTAACAATGTAGATGACATGGACAACTTTCTAGAAAGGCACGAACAACCAACATTGAGTCGAGAAGAAATAGACGACCTCAACAAACCATTCACAAGTGAAGAAATTGAATCAGTCATTAAGAAGCTCCCTAAAAAGAAAAGTCCAGGACCAGATGGCTTCACATGTGAATTTTACCAAACATTCTACAAAGAATTAGTACCAATGCTGCTCAAACTCTTCAAAAAAACTGAAGAGGAGGGAAAGCTACCTAACTCATTCTACGAAGCCAACGTCACGCTCATACCAAAGCCAGAGAGTATTACAAGAAAAGGAAACTACAGACCAATCTCTTTCATGAATATACATGCAGAAATCCTCAACAAAATTCTTGCAAATCAAATCCAGCAGAACATTAAAAAAATTATTCACCATGACCAAGTAGGATTCATCCCAGGTACGCAAGGATGGTTCAACATAAGAAAATCAATTAATGTAATACACCATATTAACAAATCAAAGCAGATAACCACACGATTATCTCGATTGATGCAGAAAATGCATTTGACAAAATTCAACATCTTCTCCTGTTGAAAACACTTCAAAGGATAGGAATAGAAGGGAATTTCCTCAAGATTATAAAGGGAATATATGAAAAACCCACAGCTAGCATCATCCTCAATAGGGAAAAACTGAAAATGTTCCCCCTAAGATTAGGAACATGTCAAGGATGTCCACTATCCCCACTTTTATTCAGCATTGTGTTGGAAGTTCTAGCCAGAGCAATTAGACAAGAAAAAGAAACATAAGCCATCAGAATTGGAAAGGAAGAAGTAAAACTCTCACTGCAGATAATATGATACTATATGTCAAAAACCCTGAAAAATCCACAGCAAAACTACTAAAGCTAATAAATGAATACAGCAAAGTGGCAGGTTACAAGATCAACACTCAAAAATCGTAGTGTTTCTATACACTAGTAACGAACAACCTGAGGGGGAAATCAAGAAAAAAAAATTCCATTTACAATTGCAACCAAAAGCATAAAATATTTAGGGATAAATTTAGCAAAAGAGACTAAAAACCTATACAAAGAAAACTACAAGGAATTGTGAAATCACAGAAGACCTAAATAAATGGAAGGGCATACTGTGTTCTTGGATTGGAAGACTAAATATAGTTAAGATGTCAATTCTACCTAAATTGATTTACAGAATCAATGTAATATCAATCAAAGTACCAAAAACTTACTTTTCAGAACTAGAAAAACCAATAACCAAATTTATATGGAAGGGCACAGTGCCCTGAATAGTTGAAAATATGGTGAGAAAGAAAAGTGAAGTCAGAGATCTCACCCTCCCTACTTTAAGGGGTGTTACGAAGCTACAGTGGTCAAAACAGCATGATACTGGCATAAAGATAGATATATTGACCAATGGAATCGAATAGAGTGTTCAGATATAGACCCTCTCATCTATGGACAATTGATCTTTGATAAGGCAGTCAAGCCAACTCACCTGGGACAGAACAGTCTCTTCAATAAATAGTGCCTAGAGAACTGTATATCCACATGCAAAAGAATGTAAGAGGATCCATATCTCACACCCTATACAAAAATTAAGTCAAAATGGATCAAAGACCTAAGCATTAGCTCTAAGACCATAAAACCATTAGAAAAAAATGTAGGGAAATATCTTATAAATCTTATAATAGGAGGCAGTTTCCTAGACCTTACAATCAAAGCACAAGCATTGATGAAAGAAAGAAAAATGGGAATTCCTCAAAATTAAACACTTTTGCACATCAAAGAACTTCATCGAGAAAGTAAAAAGACAGCCTACACAATGGGAGACAATATTTGGAAACAATATAGCAGATAAAGGTCTAGTATCCAGAACATGTAAAGAGATTGTTCAACTCAACAACAAAAAGATAGACAACCCAATTACAAAATGGGCAAAAGACTTGAACAGACACTTCTCAGAAGAGGAAATACAAATGGCCAAAAGGCACATAAAGAGATGCTCAACTTTCCTGGCTGTTAAGGAAATGCAAATGAAAACCACAATGAGATATCATCTCACACCCATCACAAGCAGTGTGGACAATCAAAGAAATAGGCTGAGTCTCCAGTGTCGGGGTTTGTTCATATGAAACTTAACCCCAGAAAGGATAGGTCAAGCCTACTTAAAAGTAGGCCTAAGAGTCACCCCCAAGAGAACCTCTTTTGTTGCTCAGATGTGGCCTCTCTCTCCAGCCAACACAACAAGCAAACGCACTGCTCTCCCCTTCTCTACGTGGGACATGACTTCCAGGGGTGTGATCTTTCCTGGCAACATGGGACAGACAAACTAGAATGAGCTGAGACTCAACATCAAGGGATTTAGAAAACCTTCTCGACCAAAAGAGGGAAGAGTGAAATGAGACAAATTAAAGTGTCAAAGACTGAGAGATTCCAAGCAGAGTTGAGAGGTTATCCTAGAGGTTATTCTTAAGCATTAAATAGATATCACCTTGTTAGTCAAGATGTAATGGAGAGGCTGGAGGGAAGTGCCTGAAAATGTAGAGCTGTGTTCCAATAGCCATGTTTCTTGATGATGATTGAATAATGATATAGCTTTCACAGTGTGACTGTGTGATTGTGAAAATCTTGTGTCTGATGCTCCTTTTATCTACCTTATCAACAGATGAGTAAAACATGGAATAAAAATAAATAATAGGGGGAACAAATGTTAAAATAAACTTAGATTGAAATGCTAGTGATCAATGAAAGGGAGGGGTAAGAGGTATGGCATGTATAATTTTTTTCTTTCTGTTTTTGTTTTGTTTATCTGTAGTCTTTTTATTTCTTTTTCTGAATTGATGCAAATGTTCTAAGAAATGATCATGATGATGAATATACAACTATGTGGTAATATTGTGATTTACTGATTATATATGTAGAACGGAATGATTGTAACTTAAGAATGTTTGCGTTTGTTTGTTGTCATATATTTTTTTAATTTAAAAATTAATAAAAAGAAGGAATAGCTTGATTAAAAAGTGGAAAATTACAAGTATTGGAGAGGATGCAGAGAAATAGGAACACTCATTCATTGCTGATGGCAACATAAAATGGTGTCGTTGCTGTGAAAGTCAGTTTGGTGGTTCCTCAAAAAGCTTAGAATAGAACTATCATATCACTTGGCAATCCCAAATAATTGAAATCAGGTACTCCAACAGATATTTTCACACCAATATTCATAGTAGAATTATTTGTCAAAAGATGAAAGCAACACAGACATCCGTCAACCAATAATGGATAAATAAAATGTGATTTATACATGCAATGGAATGAGTCAGCAGTAAAAAGGAATGGAGTCTGGATATTTCCAACACCATGGATGAACCTTGATGACATCATGTTGCCAAACACAGAAGAACAAATATCATATGATCTCATTGATAGGAAATAATTAGAAAAGCAAACTCATAGAGTCAAAATCTAGAATATAGATTACCAGGGGAAGGAGTGGGGGTAGGGAATGTAATGTTAAAGTTTAAAATGTACAAGGTTCTTGTTTGGAATGGTGAAAATGGTTTGGTAATGAATGATGGTGATGATTGTACAACATGGTGAACGTAATTTACTACACTAAAACGTATACCTGAATGTCATTAAAAGAGGAAATGTTAGATTGTATATATGATAACAGAATAAACATTTTAAAAATCCATAGAACTACACTATACAAACAGTGAACCCATGATAAACCCTATGTTAAATCATGTACTATAGTTGATAGACGTATGAAAATATGCTTTCATCAATTGTAACTAATGTTCCACACCAATGCAAAGTGTACCTAATAGGGTGATATATGGGAATCCTGCATTTTATGCATGATTGTTTTGTAAGCCCACGATTTCTCTAATAAAAAAATAAAAATTAAAAATCTCTATAATGAAATGAATACACATTTAAGATACGATGCTTTCTTTACCCTAGCCACCAGAAAGATTGAAGGCCTATTCTGTGGGCCATCAGTTTCCCACTATGAGGTCTCATAACTTCTAAATTAAATCCTCTCTAGTTGACCGTCTGGATCCATGCTTGCTGCTAACTTTGATTATAAAAGTAACTTGGAAACCAATTTGTCATTCTATCTTTTTAATTGATTGGGTGGCAGTCTTTCTATAAATAAAGTACACCAGGTAGTTACATCCTTACGTATGGTAGAATAAAAACAAAATTTGGTCCCTGAGCTCCTGTTAGGTTCTGAAAACAAAGAAAGCACAATTACCGTATTAAGGGAATTTCCTCACAGACAAATGGAATATTTAAAACTGAAGTTAAATCCTTGTTTACTTCTTCTGTCCTTGGCTTGAGCTGTCCTTCATTTATCTGCATTCAAGACAACACTAGGTTGTGAACTCACATTAAGTCTTCTAGATCTGTCTGGAGGTGAAATTTGTTCTACCCACATATGAAATCCCCATTTCTTTTTCTTGTAGGTCCAACTGGCCCTCCAGGAGATCCTGGACACAATGGACTCCCTGGTTTTGATGGTGCAGGAGGGCACAAAGGGGACCCAGGTCTACCAGGCCAGCCAGGTGAGACAAATAAAACAGTGCTGCTAATGCTGATCTTATGCCAGGAGATATCTGAACATACAGACTCTTCAGCCTTCTATTCAGAAAGGGATATGAGCTGGTGAATCTAGAGCTGGTGAAAAAAAGGAAGGTACATCCAAGGAAGTTTTCAACTAGAAGAGAAGCATAGAAAGTTTGTTTTTATGTATGTGCTTAAAACACTGGAAAATCCAGCTCTTCCTCAAAATGGGGGATTTTCCAGGTACTTGCTGGGCTTACCTTTTCACCTAATTTTTAATATATTGCGTTAAATCTCTTAACTACCTTCAAACTCTTGTGAATACTCCCAGCATTTGAAAATATCACAATAAGATGAAATTTTCCCTCATAAAATGCAGTCAAGTATAACTGAAAAGTTTAAGTGGTCACAACAGACTTTTAATGAGAATCATGGTAAAGAGAAAATAACAAACCCATGCTGAGATGACAGATATGCAGATTTTTTAGGTCACTCATTAGAAGATGCTCTTGATAATAAGAAATCTGATATCTACTAGTTTTCCAATCTGTTTCAACGTACTTCCAAAAATTTCATGCCAACTAGTAATAAAAATATACTAAATTATGATTGCTAAAATAAAAATAGATCATAAATAAGTAAATTGTTAGTATATGTCACCAACCTAGATGAATAGTATAAACATTAAAAATTGTATTGGAAAAAGTATGAGTGGCAGGAAGGCAGAGTGGTAATACATAGGTCCTACCTGGAACCAATATACTGCCATTTCATTAACTTTATTTCTAGAGAAGAAACAAGTTAGTGCCATCTTTATCACATGTAGGAATTGATGTGAGGTTTGCTAAAACTGAAAATCTGTATACCCGGTGACCTAAGGCCTGTTATAAGGAGAATTTTTTAATGGGCTCAAATTAAGAGGTTAAATGAGAAAGGAGAACCAGTGTTAATTGAAAATAGGCATTTTGAAAAGGGTCCTTCAGAATTCCTAGTCTTTTCTTTAAATGAAAGTTATGCCTGAAAATAATTCCCCAGACAGATTCCCAAGAAAATATTTTTCAGCACTGCAGCTGGCAGACTGATGATAACCACACCCTTCCTTTTTCATTGATGAACAAAACAGCACCCTGAAATTTGTTCATGGGCTAGGACACCTTTAGTACAACAAGAGACTAGATAATACACAGGGTCCAGAAATGAGCATAACTTCTTCCCATCTAAGGTTCCATACACCCAGTATTTATTTAGTGCTTAATGTCTTCAGTTCTCAAAGAAAAGCAGTTTAAATCTCTTTGACAGCAGGGACTTTATCGCATTTATATCTGAACCCATTATATCAGACAATGTCTAGACACTGTAAATATTAAATAAATTCTCATTTAATGAGTTCATAATGTTTTGGTAATAGCCATAATAGTCAATCAGAGCTTACTTAACCTTTCATTCTGATGATTCCATGGATATAGGTACCCGTGGTTTAGATGGACCCCCTGGGCCAGATGGACTGCAAGGTCCCCCAGGTCCCCCTGGAACCTCATCTGTTGCCCATGGATTCCTCATCACACGCCACAGCCAGACAACAGATGCACCACAGTGCCCACAGGGAACTGTTCAGATCTATGAAGGCTTTTCTCTCCTGTATGTGCAAGGAAATAAAAGAGCCCATGGTCAAGACTTGGGTGAGAACATTGGCATCTTATTTCTACTATGCGTTTTGTTTTTATTTTGAAAATCCTGTTGAGTTCTAGAGTAGCCTTGGCCAAAGAGTACATCTCTCTAATTTTGGGGGGCTTCTAAATTGAAGACCATGTCAAAGGCAACTTAGCATATCACTTTGATTTTTAAATAAATATTATTTAACCTTAGGTTAAAAGCATTAAATTAACTTGTGTGAGGTACAATTCTTGGTCTAAAGCAAAAGGTTTTGGAAAAGGCTCCATTTACATTTTTATTGTTTAACATTTTTTATTGTGAAATATAAAATATATACAAAAAAGCAATAACTTTCTAAATACATTGTAACAATTAATTATAGAACAGAATTCAGATTTGGTATGGGTTACAGATTCACAATTTCAGAAATTTCCTTCTAGCTGCTCCAAGATATTGGAGACTAAAATAAATATCAACATAATGATTCAGCAATCATACTCATTTGTTAAATCTTATCTTCTTTGTTATAACTCCTCCTTCTCCTTTGATGCTTCTCCCAGTATTTAAGGATATTTGGGTTATGCCCATTCTAATCTTTTTCATGTTGAAATGAGGTGTCGACAATATGGGATAGAGGGATGGAAGTAGTGAATGTTCTTGGAGAGACTGGCATCTCTGGGTTTCAGAAATTATCTGGCCTAGGAACCACCTGAAGATTTTAGGTTTCTGAAAAGTAAGCTTAATGTGTACAACTTTTTTAGGATGTTAGGTAGAGCTCTACGTGTTCTTTAGGGTTAACAGGGATGGTGTTAGTTGGGGGTTGGCAAACCAAGGCAATATTTAGCTGAAGCTTGTGTAAGAGTGGTGTCCAGGCTAGCCTCTTGACTCTATTTGAACTCTCTTAGCCACTGATACCTTATTTTGTTATAATTCTTTTCCCCCTTTTGGTCGGGAAAGCCTTGTCGATCCCATTGTTCTAGGGTCAGACTCATCCCTGGGAGTCATGTCTCACATTGCCAGGGAGATTTTCACTAGGGTGAAAGTCCCACGTAGTGGGGAGGGTAATGATTTTCCTTGCAGAGTTAGGCTTAAAGATAGAAAGGCCACATCTGAGCAACAAAAGAAGTCCTCTGGAAGTAACTCTTAGACATACTACAGATAGGCTAAATTTCTCTGCTACATACATAAGCTTCACAAGAGCAAGCCTCAAGATCAAGGACTTGGACTATTGATTTGGGTGTCCTTAATGTTTGATGCAGTGTCAGGGGTTTTTCTGGTGGTAAAGTTTAATAATTCCATAGTTTTTCTCCAGCCCCTCAATGGATTTTGCCAATACTTTTTAATTAACTGCCTGACATACATCCAGGTATTACATTAAGCAATGCAGAATTACAAACCCTCATTCTCATTCTGTGCTCCATGTGTTTGGGTTAATTGAACTATCCAGACAGGTTGAGTTAGATTGTGTCCTACAGAAAATTTAGGCTTTGGAAAAAATAAAGCTGTCTTGCTCTGGCCTCATACAGTAGGTGAAGTTCTAAAATACAGACACTGTCATTCTTTACCTTATTCGGATTTACCTTAGTCCCAACCAGCTCGGCTTTGTTCATATCTCCAGTTGAAGCCTAATCTCTTTCTCGGTTTCTTTAACAATTGTTTTATATAGCAATGCTGACTTTTAGGGCTGCAGAACTCCAACTCTTGAATCTTAGGTGTCATATAGGTACCCAAAGTTCCAGGAAATACCAGGTTATAATATATATAGGCAAGCATCTCAGAAAGTAGAAATAACAAAGATCAGGAATAATGTGACTGCTATAAGAGGTTACAATCTAGGCCACAATTTTCTTATAAGTATTTTCTAAAAGGGACCATACAATATTTTTCCTTTGTTTTTGGCCTATTTTGCACAATATAATGTCCTCAAGGTTCATTCGCCTTGTTGCATGCCTCACGACTTTGTTCCTTTTGGTAGCCACATAATATTCCATGATATGTATACACCACAGCTGACCTTTCTGCTTCTCAGTCATTATACCTTTCAGCCACCTCCATCTGTTGAGCATCATAGTTAATGCCCAAAATAAACAATTCATGTCTCACACTATCCTCACTTCATTCTACAATCATAATCACTCTCAATATTAGACAGTTTTTACTGCTCCAAAGAGAAAAATAACAGATGAACACACCCGAACCAAATAGAAAATCCAAACCTCCTTTTAATTCCTGTCCCTCCTGCTCCCCAATCATTCCCCTTGTATTGCTGTAACACTAGTGATGACTTTCTGTTAAATATAAACCATTGCATGCAATAGTAGTTTTCCCCTGTATCCCTCTATTATTGACACTTTGTACAAGATTCATTCCTTTGAAGTCATTAATGCAAGAACTTGTTTATATTTATAGTGTTAATTGGTGAAATACATGGCTCTATACAACACCTTTCATTCATATTCACCTTCACTATGTCACTATTACTTATAAACCCACTAATGAATTGCCATCACTGCTACCCTTCCCATACATTTAAGTTCAACCCTTTAGTTAACCATTCACCTATCTCCTGCTTCTTGGATATTGCTAGGTCCTCTATATTTTACATTAAAAGACTTTATGCTTGGTGGTACTGGCATAAAGATAGATATAATGACCAATGGAATCAAATAGAGTATTCAGATATAGACCCATTCATCTATGGAAAATTGATCTTTGATAAGGTAGTCAAGCCAGCTCACCTGGGACACAACAGTCTCCAATAAATGATGCCTGTAGAACTGGATATGCACATGCAAAAGAAGGAAAGAGGATCCATATCTCACACCCTATATGAAAATTAACTCAAAATGGATCAAAGACCTAAACATTAGATCTAAGACCATAAAACTTTGAGAAGAAATGTAGGGAAATATCTTATAAATCTTATATAGGAGGCGATTTCCTAGACCTTACACCCAAGCACAAGCATTGAAGAAATAAATAAATGGGAATTCCTCAAAATTAAACACTTTTGTGCATCAAAGAAAAAGACAGCCTACACAATGGGAGACAATATTTGGAAACAGTATACTCAGATAAAGGTCTAGTATCCAGAATTTATAAAGAAATTGTTCAACTGAACAACAAAAAGACAGCCAACCCAATTACAAAATGGGCAAAAGACTTGATCAGATGCTTCTCAGAAGAGGAAATACAAATGGCCAAAAGGCACATAAAGAGATGCTCAATTTCCCTGGCTATTAGAGAAATGCAAATCAAAACCACAATGAGATATCATCACATCCATCATAATAGCCATTATCAATAAAACAGAAAACAACAAGTGCTGGAGAGGATGTTGGAGAAAGAGGCATACTTATCCGTAGTTGGTGGGAATGACAAAGGGTACAACCGCTATGGAAGGCAGTTTGGTGGTTCCTCAGGAAGCTAAGTATAGAATTGCCAAATGACCTGGCAATACCATTGCTAGGTATCTACACAGCGGACATGAGGGCAAGGACACAAACAGACATTTGCACACCAATGTTTGCAGCAGCATTATTTACTATTGCAAAGAGATGGAAACAACCAAGATGTCCATCAACAGACGAGTGGCTAAACAAGATGTGGTATATACATACGATGAAATATTATGCAGCTGTAAGACAGAATAAAGTTATGAAGTATGTAACAACATAGATGGACCTTAAGGACATTATACTGAGTGAGATTAGCCAGAAACAAAAGGACAAATACTGTATCTTCTCACTGATATGAACTAACATTAGTGAATGAACTTGGAGAATTTCAGTTGGTTAAAGAGACCATCAGAAGATAGAAATAGGGTAGATACTGGGTAATTGGAGCTGAAGGGATACAGATTGTGCAACAGGACTGATTGTAAAAATTCAGAAATGGATAGCACAATACTACCTAACTGTAATGCAGTAATGTTAGAACACTGAATGAAGCTGAATGTGAGAATGATAGAGGGAGGAGGGCTGGGGGCACAAATGAAATCAGAAAGATAGACGATAAAGACTGAGAGAGTATAATCTAGGAATGCCTAAAGTGTATAATGATAGTGACTAAATGTACAAATTTAAAAATGTTTTTGCATGAGGAAGAACAAAGGAATGTCAATACTGCAGGGTGTTGAAAATAGATGGTAATCCATATTTTAAAACTTTAGCTTATGTGTGAGACTAAAGCAAAAAATGTTTATTTGGTACAAAATCTATATTTTGACTAGTGCATTTCTTAATGTAACTTATGTGGACAGTTTAATTGAACACCATAATCACATGGAACCTTGAGTAGGGCATGAGATTTTGTAGGTTGGTCCAGAGTGATGCCCCAATAAATCCCAGAGTGATTTGAACAGTGAATAAAAATGTATTTGCAAAGTCCCATTGGAGGAATGGTGAGAAAGGGGGAAAATTCAACTTCCCCATGTGAAGAACTCCTGATATTCTCACAAGCAGTGGGGATAACCAAAGCAATAGGCTGAGCCCTCAGTCTTGGGGTTTGTTCATATGAAACTTATCCCCACAAAGGATAGGCTAAGCCTACTTAAAATTAGGCCTAAGAGTCACCCCCACAGAACCTCTTTTATTGTTCAGATGTGGCCTCTCTCTCTCTCAGCCGACACGACAAGCAAACTCACTGCCCTCCCCCATCTACATGGGACATGACTCTCAGTGTGGAACTTCCTGACAACGTAGGACAGAAATCCTAGAATAAGCAGGGACTCAGCATCAAGGGGTTGAGAAAACCTTCTTGACCAAAAGTGGGAAGAGAAAAATGAGACAAAATAATGTCAATGACTGAGAGATTTCAAAAAGAGTCGAGAGGTTGGCTTGGAGGTTATTCTTATGCATTATATAGATATCACCTTGTTATTCAAGATGTACTGGAGAGGCTGGAGGGAAGTGCCTGAAAACGTAGAGCCGTGTTCCAGTTACCATGTTTCTTGAAGATGATTGTATAATGATATAGCTTTCGCAGTGTGCCTGTGTGATTGTGAAACCTTGTGTCTGATGCTCCTTTTATCTACCTTATGAGCAGATGAGTAAAACATATGGATTAAAAATTAATAAATAACAGGGGGAACAAATATTAAAATAAATTTAATAGATTGAAATGCTAGTGATCAATGAAAGGGAGTGGTAAGGGGTATAGAAAAAATAGAGGAAACAAAGGCTAAAATATATTGGGTAGATGGAAATACTAGCAGTCAATGAGAGGGAGGGGTAAGGGGTATGGTATGTATGAATTTTTTTCTTTTTTCTTTTTATTTCTTTTTCTGAATTGATGCAAATGTTCTAAGAAATGATCATGATGATGAATATACCACTATGTGATGATATTGTGAGTTTTGATTATATATCAAGAATGGAGTGATCCTATGGTTAGAATGTTTGTGTTTGTATGTTATGTTTGAAAAAAAAAAGACTCTGGGCTTGGGTGGGCCATGGTGGCTCAGCAGGCAGAATTCTCACCTGCCATGGCAGAGACCCAGGTTCGATTCCCAGGGCCTGCCCATGTAAAATAATTAAAAGAGACTCTGTGCTTAATTTCACCAGAGTCATATTAGAGAAATAATACATTATCTATCCTTTTGTATCTGGCTTATTTCACTCGGAATTATGTCCTCAAGGTTATTCCATTTTGTCATATGCTTCAAGACTTCATTTTCTCTTACAGCTACATAATATTCCATCGTGTACATGTACCACATTTTGATTGTCCATTTGTCCAATGATCGGCCCTTGGATTGTTTCCATCTTTTGACAATTGTGAATAATGCTGCAACGAGAAACTTCGTTTTCTGAGGAACCACAAAACTGTCTTCCACAGTGGCTGTACCATTTTTGCATTCCCACCAGCAGTAAATAAGTGTCCCAATTTTTCCACATCCTCTCCAACATTTCTAGTTTCTTGTTACTTTAATAGAATATGTGTACAATGATATCTCATTGTAGTTTTGATTTCCATTTCCCTCATAACTAATGAGGATGAACATCTATCTCTTCATGTGTTTTTTAGTCAAATGTATTTGCTCTTTGCAAAAATATCTATTCATATCTTTAGCTTATTTTATAATTGGGTTGTTTGTTTTGTTGTTGAGTTGTATCATTTCTTTATATATACAGGATATCAAACCTTTATCTGATACATGGTTTCCAAATATTTTCTCTCATTGGTTGGCTGCCTCTTCATCTTTTCTATTCAGTCCTTTGAGGCCCAGAAGCATTTGATTTTGAGGAATTCCCATTTCTCTGTTTTTTCTTTCATTGCTTGTGCTTCATGTATAAAGTTTAAGCAGCTACCTTCTATATACTAGGTCTTGAAGACATTTCCCTATATTTTCTTCTAGGAGTTTTATGGTGCTAGTTCTTATATTTAAGTCTTTGATCCACTTTGAGTTAATTTTTGCATAGGATGTAAGGTAGGGATCCTCTTTCATCCTTTTGGCTATTGATATTCAGGTCCTCCAGGCCCATTTATTGAAAAGACTATTCTATCCCAGTTCAGTGGATTTGGTGGGGGGGCCTTATCGAAGATCAGTTTCCCATAGATTTGGTCTTTTTCTGCACTCTCAATTAAATTCCATTGGTCAATACTTCTGTCTTTATACCAGTGCCATGCTGTACCACTATGGCTTTATAATAAGCTTTAAAATGAGAAAGTGTTAGTTCTCTCACTTTGTTCTTTCTTTAGAATATTTTTTGGCTATTCAGGATCTCTTTCCCTTCCTAATAAATTTGATAACTAGCTTTTCCAAGTCTTCAAGGTAGGTTGTTGGAATTCATTATTTGTATTGAGTTGAATCTGTAGATCAATTTGGGTAGAACTGACATGTTAAATACATTTAACCCTCCTATCCACGAGCACAGAATGTCTTTCCATCTATTTAGACCTTCTTTTATTTCTGTTTAGCAATGTTTTGTAGTTTTCCATGTATAAGTCCTTTTCATCCGTGGTTAAGTTTATTTATAAATACTTGATTCTTTCATTTACTATTTGAATGGAATTTTTTTCTTAACTGTCTCCTCAATTAGTTCATTACTTAGGTATAGAAACATTACTGATTTTTGCACATTAATCTTGTACCCCACCACTTTGCTGGATTTGTTTATTAGCTCATATAGCATTGTCATAGATTTCTCAGGATTTTCCAAGTACAGGATCATATCATCTGCAAATGATAAAAGTTTTTACTACTTCCTTTGCAATTTGGATGGTCTTTATTTCTTTTCTTGTTTCTAGCTAGAAATTCTAGCACAGTAATTGAATGATAGGGGTGACAGTGGGCATCCTCATGTCATTACCAATGTTAGGGGTCTAATTTCAGTCTCTTGCTCTTAAGTATGATGGTGGCTGTGGGTTTTTCATATATACCCTTCAAGATCTTGAGGAAGTTTCCTTCGACTCCTCCCTTTTGAAATGTTTTTATCAGAAAAGAATGCTGAAATTTGTGAAATGTTTTTTCAGTGTCAATGAGATGATCATGCGAATTTTCCCTTTCAGTTTGTTAATATTTTGTATTACATTGATTTTCTTGTGTTGAACCATCCTTGCATGCCTGGTGTAAAACCCACTTGGTTGTGGTATATAATTATTTTAATGTGTCATTGGATTCGATATAGTTTACTATTTTGTTGAGAATTTTTGCATCTACATACATTAGGAAGCTTGGCATGTAGTTTTCCTTTCTTGTTATAAGTTTATCTGGTTTTGATATTAGAGTGATGTTAGCTTCATAAAATGAAATCAGGTTGTGTTCCTTTTTCCTCAGTTTTTGAAAGAGTTTGAACAGGACTGGTGTTAGTTCTTTTTGAAATGTTTGATAAAATTCCCCTGTGAAGGCAAATGACCCTGGGCTTTTCTTTGAAGGAAGATTTTTATGACTGATTGAATCTCTTTACCTGTGATTGGTTTGTTGAGATCTTCTATTTCTTCCTGAGTCAGTGTAGCTTGTTTGTGTGTTTCTATGAATTTGTCCAGTTCATTTAAGTTGTTTACTTCCTTGGTGTATAGTTGTTCTTCTTATGATGTTTTTATCATTTTAAAAAATATTTTTATTGAAAAAACAACATAAAAACATTCTTAACATGTAAACATTCCATTCATGGTATACAATCGATGGTTCACAACATCATCACATAGTTTTGTATTCATCATCATGATCATTTTTTGAACATTTGCATCACTACAGAAAAAGGAAAAAGAAAAACTCATACATACCTTACCCCTTACACCTCCCTCTCTTTAACCACTAGTACTTCCATCTGCCCAATTTATTTTAACCTTTGTTCTCCCTATTAATTGCTTATTATTTATCTATGTTTTTTACTCATCTGTCCATACTAATACAAGGAGCATCAGACACAAGTCTTCACAATCACACAGTCACATTGTAAAAGCTATATCATTATACAATCATCTTCAAGAACAAGGTAACTATAATATGGTTCTACAGTTTCAGATACTTCCTCTAGCCACTCCAATACACCATCAACTAAAAAGGAGATATCTATGTAATGCCTAAAAATAACTTCCAGGATAACCTCTCGACTCTTTTTGAAATCCCTCAGCCACTGAAACTTTATTTTGTCTCATTTCTCTCTTCCCTCTTTTGGTCAAGAAGGTTTTCTCAGTCCCTTGGGCCATGTCCTACTCATTCCAGAATTTCTGCCCCACGTTGCCAGAGATATTTACACCCTTGGGATTCATGCCCCATGTAGAGGGAGAGGGCAATAAGTTCACTTGCCCTGTCGGCTTAGGGAGAGAGGCCATATCTGAGCAACAGAAGAGGTTCTCTGGGGCTAAAAGCCTTAGCCTATCCTTTGCAGGAATAAGTTTCATAGGGGTGAAGCCCAAGATTGAGGGCTCGGCCTATTGATTTAGTTGTCCCCACTGCTTGCAAGAATAGCAGGAATTCTCCAAATGGGGAAGTAGAATACTTCCCCCTTTCTCCCCATTCCCCCAAGGGGACTTTGCAAATGCTTCTTTATCCTCTGTCCAAATCACTCTGGGATTTATCAGGGCATCACCCTAACCTGGAAAAACCAACAAAATCTCAGGCCATATTCAAGATTCCATGTACTTACGGTGTTAACTAAACTGACATACAAGTTAAATTAGGAAATGCAGTACCCAAAACATAAATTTTGCACCAAATAAACATCTCTCTCTTAAGTAATACACAGAACTTGAAGTTTTAAAATATGGATGATATCATCCTTTACCCAGTCTTTTGAAATACCTTAGTCCTATCCAGATCAGCTTCATTCATATCTCTACTCGATGTCTGATCACTTTTTCAACATTTTAAACAGTCCTTGTATGGGGTACTGCTGACTTTCATAGCTTCAGAGCTCTAAGTCTGAGTCTCAGGTGTCACATAAATACCCAAAGTTTCTGGGAAAATCCATGTTACATACAAACAGTCCAGTTATCTCAGAATTTAGAATTAACAGTTACACCTCCTGAATGTTCATGACCTCTGTAAGGGCTTACAATCTAGAACCCTTTACAATAAGCCCCATCTTGATAACCCATGCTCTTGACTTTAGTTCACCAAATTTTTATATTATAGTTAGTTCATATGATTAAAGCATGATAATATATGTATTTTGGTTCCTGACATTTCATTTAACATACACACCTTAAGGTTCATTCATCTAGTTGCATGCCTCACAACTTCATTCCTTCTTGCACTGCTCAGTAGTCCATTGTATTTATACACCATAGTTTCTCCTTCTATTCCTTAGGCTTACACTTCGGCCTCTTCCATCCATTGTGGACCATCAACACTGCTACCAGAAATACCAGTGTGCAAATGTCCATACGTGTCCCCACACTCAGTTCCTCCAGGTATACACTGAGCAATGGGGTTTCAGGATCATATGGCAACCCCACCCCCAGACTCCTGTGGAACCTTGACACTGCCCGCCAGGGGCTACACCTCTCATTTCCCTACTGACAGTGAATAGGTACATCTATTTCTCTGCATTTTCTCTAGCACTTGTTTCTCTCTATTCATTTTTAAACGATTTTATTCACACATCATATAATCCAGCCTAATTATACAGACATGCCTTAACCACCATATCTAAGGACATTTCCTTTTCTTCCACAAAGAATCCATACCCCTTTCCCAATCTCCCCACCTGTACACATTTAGTTTTGGCACAATGCCTTTGTTACATTCAGCGGAAGCATATTACATTGTTACTGTTGACTATGTACCCTAGCTTACATTGATTGTACTTTTTCCCACATACCATCTATTTTCAATACCCTCCAATACTGGCATTCATTTGTTCTCCCTCATGCAAAAACTATTTTTTCATTTGCATATTTAATCACTATCATTGTACACTCTAGTCATTCCAAAATTATACCACATCAGTCTTTATCCTCTACCTTTCCTTCTGGTTTCATACATGCCACCAGCCCTTCTCCCTCTATTAAATTTGCATTCAGCTTCCTTTAGTGTGCTTATATTATTGTGCTACAATCAGGTAGTAATGTGCTATCCATTTCTGAATTTTTACAATCAGTCCTGTTGCACAATCTGTATTCCTTCAGCACCAATTACCCAATCTCTACCCTGTTTCTATCTCCTGATAAATCTGTGTCTTAGATGAAATTTCCCCAGTTCACTCGTTTGTATTAGTGAGACCACCTAGTATGTGACCTTTTGTTTCTAGTTAATTTCCCTCAGCATAACATCCTCAAGTTCTATCAACATTGTTACATTCTTCATGACTTTATCCTGTCTTACAGCTGCATAATGTTCCATCGTTATATATATATCACAGCTTGTTTACCACTCATCTGTTGATGGACATTTGTTTCCATTTCTTGGTAATTGTAAATAATGATTCTATAAACATTGGTATGCAAATGTCCATTTGTGTCCTTGCCCTTATATCCTCTGAATAGATGGTATTGCAATGGTATTGCTGGATCAAATGGCAATTCTATACTTAGCTTCCTGAGGAACCTCCAAACTGTCTTCCAAAATGGTTTACCATTTTACATTCCCACCAATAGCAGATAAGTGCACCTCTTTCTCCACATACTCTCAAGCACTTGTCATTTTATGTTTTTTTATAATGGCCATTCTAGTGGGTGTGAGATGGTATCTCATTGTGGTTTTGATTTGCATTTCCCTAATGAAATGAAGTTGAACATCCTTTCATGTGTCTTTTAGCCATTTGCATTTCCTCTTCTGATAGGTATCTGTTTATGTCTTTTGTCCATTTTTTAATTGGGTTGTCTTTTCTTGTTGTTGAGTTGAAGAATCTCTTTATATTTTCCAATTACTAAACCCTTATTTGATATATGGTTTCCAAATACCGTCGTCTCCCATTGCATAGGCTGTGTTTTTACTTTCCTGACAAAGTTCTTTGATGCACAAAGTGTCTAATTTTGAGCAGTTCTCCTTTATCTGTTTCTTTCTTCAAAGCTCATGCTTTGGGTGTAAGATCTAAGAACCTGCCTCCTATTACAAGTTTTATGACCTATTTCTCAATGTTTTTCTTCTAAAAGTTTTATGGTCTTAACTCTAATGTTTAGATCTTTGATCCATTTTGAGTTAATTTTTGTATAGGGTGTGAGATATGGGTCCTCGCTCATTCTTTTGCATATGGATATCCAGTTCTCTAGGCACCATTTATTGAAGAGACTGTTCTGTCCCAGGTGAGTTGGTTTGACTGCCTTATCAAAGATCCATTGTCCATAGATGATAGTGTCTATATGTGAGCACTCTATTCAATTCCATTTGAAAAACCCACTGCCAACATCATCCTCAATGGGGAAAGACTGATCTTTCATCCTAAGATCAGGAACAAGACAAGGATGTCCACTGTCACCATTGTTATTCAACACTGTGCCAAAAGGTCTAACCAGAACAATTAGATGAGAAAAAGAAATAAAAAGCATCCAAATTGGAAAGGAAGAAGTAAAACTCTGTGTGCCGATGATAAGATACTAAAGGTTGAAAATCCTGAAAAACTCACAGCAAAACTACTAGAGCCAACAAATGAGTACAGCAAAGTGGCAGGCCAGTATATTTATCTTTATGCCAGTACCATGTTGTTTTGACCACTGTAGCTTTGTAATATACCTTAAAGTCAGACCTCCCACTTCATTTTTCCTTCTTAAGACATTCTTAGCTATTAGGGGCACCCCGCCCTTCCAAATAAATTTAGTTATTGTTTTTTCCATTTCTGTCAAGTAAGTTTTTGGGATTTCAATGGTATATATTTCAATGATATTGCATTGAATATATAAATCAATTTGGGTAGAATTGACATCTTAACAATGTTTACTCTTTCAATCCATGAACACAGTATGCCCTTCCGTTTATTTAGGTCTTCCATGATTTTTTTTTAGCAACTTCTTGTAGTTTTCTGTGTATGTCTTTTGTATCCTTAGTTAAATAGGAATATTTTATTCTTTTGGTTGCTATTGTAAATTGAATTTGTTTTCTTGATTTCCTCCTCAGATTGCTCATTACTAGTACATAGAAACACTACTAATTTTTGGCTGTTGATCTAGTATCCTGCCACTTTGCTGTACTCATTTGTTGGCTCTAGTAGTTTTGCTGTGAGTTTTTCAGGATTTTCAACCTTTAGTATCTTATCTTTTGGCACAGTGTTGAATAGCAATGGTGACAGTGGACATCCTTGTCTTGTTCCTGATCTTAGGATGAAAGATCAGTCTTTCCCCATTGAGGATGATGTTGGCAGTGGGTTTTTCAAATACGTCCTTTATCATGTTCAGTAAGTTCCCTTCTATTCCTATCCTTTGAAAGGTTTTCATCAAGAAAGGATGTTGAATTTTGTCAAATGCCTTTTCTGCATCAATCGAAATGATCATGTGATTTTTCAACTTTGATTTATTGATATGGTGTTTTATATTAACTGATTTTCTTATGTTGAACCATCCTTGCCTACCTGGAATAAATCCCACTTGGTCATGATGTATAATTGTTTTAATATGTTGCTGGATTCGATTTGCAAGTATTTTGTTGAGGATTTTTACATCTATATTCATTAGAGAGATTGGTTTGTAATTTTCTTTTCTTGTAGTATCATTGTCTGGCTTTGTTATGAGGGTGATGTTTGCTTCATAGAATGAGTTAGGTAGCTTTTCCCTCCTCTTCAATTTTTTTGAGGAGTTTGAGCAGGATTGGTATAAATTCTTGCTTGAATGCTTGGTAGAATTCACATGTGAAGCCATCTGGTCCTGGACTTTTCTTTTTTGGGAGCTTCTTAATGACTGTTTCAATCTCTTTTCCTGTGATTGGTTTGTGGAGGTCATCTTTTTCTTCTCAAGTCAATGTTGTTTGTTCATGCCTTTCTAGGAAGTGGTCCATTTCATCTGCATTGTCTAGTTTATTAGCATATAGTTGCTCATGGTAGCCTCTCATTAGCTCTTTTATTTCTGCGGGGTCAGTGGTTATGTCTCCTCTTTCATTTCTGATTTCATTTATTTGCATCCTCTCTCTTTTTCTTTTTGTCAACATAGCAAGGTGTCCATCAATTTTATTGATTTTCTCAAAGAACCAACTTCTGGTTTTGTTGATTTTCTTCATTGTTTTCACGTTCTCAATTTCATTTATTTTTGCTCCAATCTTTGTTATTTCTTTCCTTTTGTTTGCTTTGGGGCGAGCTTGCTGTTCTTTCTCTAGTTCTTCCAGTTGAACAGTTAATTCCTTGATTTTTGCCATTTTTTCTTTTTTATTATCAGCATTTAAGACAATAAATTTCCCTCTTAGCACTGCCTTTGTTGCTGCCCATAAATTTTAATGTTTTCATTTTCATTTGCCTCAAGATATTTGCTGGTTTCTTTTGTAATTTCTTCCTTGACCCATTGGTTGTTTAACAGTGTGTTGTTTAGCCTCCATATATTTGTGTATTTTCTAGCCCTTTGCCTGTTATTGATTTCCAATTTCATTCCATGAAAGTGTTTTGTATGATTTTAATCTTTTTAAATTTATTGAGACTTGCTTTGTGACCCAGCCGATGGTCTATCCTTATGAATTATGCATGAGCACTTGAGAAAAGTGCTGTTGTGGGGTATAATGTTTTATAAATGTCTGTTAAGTCTAGTTCAGTTATTGTATAATTCAAATTCTCTGTTTATTGCTCCTCTGTCTAGATATTCTATCCATTGATGAGAGCAGGGAATTGAAGTCTCCAACTATTATGGTAGAGGTGTCTATTTCTCTTTTTAGTGTTGTCAGTGTTTACCTCATGTATTTTGGAGCACTCTGGCTCACTGCATAAATATATATGATTGTTATGTCTTCTTGTTGCACTACTCCTTTTATTAATACATAGTGTCCTTCTTTGTCTATTTTAACTGTTTTATGTTTGAATTCTAATTTGCCAGATATTAGTATAGCTACTCCTGCTCTTTTCTGATTGTTGTTTGCATGCAATATCTTCCTGGCTAATTACTAGCTGCTCTCGGGGATGAACTAATTTCCATACCTCACTGAGCCACCATCCTGCCCTTGTCCCTCCTCTTATGATTTTTTTTATTTCTTCAGGATCCGTGGTAACAACCCCCTCTCTTTCTGGCTTGTTTGTATCCTCTCTTTTGTTTTCTTTCTCAGCCTAGCTAGGTGTCCATCGATATTATTGATTTTCTCAAATAACCAACTTTTGGTTTTATTGATTCTTTCTGTTGCTTTTTTCTATTCTCCAGTTCATTTACTTCTGCTTTAATCTTTGTTATTTCTCTTCTTCTATTTGCTTTGGGGTTGGTTTGCTGTTCTTTTTGTAGTTCCTCCAGGTGAACAGTTAAGACCTGAATTTTTGTTATTTCTTCTTTTTCAATTTAGGGCAATAAATTTCCCCCTCAACATTGCCTTTGCCTTGTCCCATAAGTTCTGATATGTTGTATTCTCATTTTTATTTGTCTCCAGATATTTACCTATTGTCTCTTTTAATTTCTTCTTTGACACTGAATTTGTGAAATCTGGTTCTTTTGTGGTTTTTGAATTCCTGGTTCATTCTGTTATGATCAGAGGAAGTACTTCAAATAATTTCAGTCATTTCAAATTCATTAAGACCTGATTTGTGTCCCAGCATGTGATCTGTGCTGGAGAATATTCCATGAGTGCTAGAGAAGAATGCATATCCTGTTTTGTGGTGTAACAATCTGTATGTGGGGCGATGGCGGCGGCGGCGGCAGCGGCAGCAGCAGCGGTGGCTGCGGGCGGTCGGGGCTCCGGGCCCGGGGCGGCGGCGCCATCTTGTGCCCGGGGCCGGTGGGGAGGCCGGGGAGGGGGCCCCGGGGGGCGCAGGGGACTATGGGAACGGCCTGGAGTCGGAGGAACTGGAGCCTGGGGAGCTGCTGCTGGAGCCCGAGCCGGAGCCCGAGCCCGAAGAGGAGCCGCTCCGGCCCCGCGCCCCCCCGGGAGCTCCGGGCCCTGGGCCTGGCTCGGGAGCCCCCGGCAGCCAGGAGGAGGAGGAAGAGCCGGGACTGGTCGAGGGTGACCCGGGGGACGGCGCCATTGAGGACCCGGAGCTGGAAGCGATCAAAGCTCGTGTCAGAGAGATGGAGGAAGAAGCTGAGAAGCTGAAGGAGCTGCAGAACGAGGTAGAGAAGCAGATGAATATGAGTCCACCTCCAGGCAATGCTGGCCCAGTGATCATGTCCATTGAAGAGAAGATGGAGGCTGATGCTCGTTCCATTTATGTTGGCAATGTGGACTATGGTGCGACAGCAGAAGAGCTGGAAGCACACTTTCATGGCTGTGGTTCAGTCAACCGTGTTACTATACTTTGTGACAAATTCAGTGGCCATCCCAAAGGGTTTGCGTATATAGAGTTCTCAGACAAAGAGTCAGTGAGGACCTCCCTGGCCTTAGATGAGTCCCTTTTTAGAGGAAGACAAATCAAGGTGATCCCAAAACGAACCAACAGACCAGGCATCAGCACAACAGACCGGGGTTTCCCAAGAGCCCGCTACCGTGCCCGGACCACCAACTACAACAGTTCCCGTTCTCGGTTCTACAGTGGTTTCAGCAGCAGGCCCCGGGGTCGTGTCTACAGGGGCCGGGCTAGAGCGACATCATGGTATTCCCCTTACTAAAAAAAGTGTGTATTAGGAGGAGAGAGAGGAAAAAAAGAGGAAAGAAGGAAAAAAAAAAAA